>BDMV01000009.1:36069926-36211644 GCA_008326285.1 Oryza officinalis | reverse complement strand
GGCCGGAACCCGCCGGTCGCCTCCGACAGCTCGCCGTACGTGAAGGCCCGCGCCGTCACCTTGCCCTTGCCGATCTTGAGGATCTCGTCGGCCACGCGCTTGTGCCGGTACGTCACTGCAATGCAACCAACCAGCATCCGTTATCCATCCGTTATTATTATTCAATGTTGCATTCAATTCAATGTTGCAAATTAATCAGATGGAATGGATGCTTAATTACATACCTGACTCTGCCACGATCTCGTTGACGAGGTTAACGAGGTTGCTGTTGTTGTCCCTGCTGCTCCCGCCGCCGCCGCCGAGGCTCCGCTCCGACGCTAAATTCTTCTTCTTGCTGCTGTTGCTGCAGCCGCTAGAGGAGGTAGAGGGAGGCGCTCCGTCGCCGTCGCCGTCGCCGCCTCTGTCGTCGGACTGGAAGCAGCAGAAGATGCCCATTATATTATATGCTTGCTATGCTAGCTAGCTTGCTGGCCTCCACCAACAGGAATGAATCCTGGAACCAGATGGATCGAATTGTGCTCCTCAAGCAGCATCCAGTTCAATCCAATCCAAACTGATAACCGAGGCAAGATCAGGCCAGCCAGCAATCTGATAACAAAGGGATGTATATAATTATAATTAATTGAGATTATGAAGGATGATCGCCGGACGGCGAGCTTGTACCGTACGTACAAACTGCCGGCAAGCGAGGCGCGCGCGCGCGAATGGAAAGGGGAAATCCCGATTGCTTAATAACTTATCGTTGTTGCATTGGATGGGGTAAATTAATTCGTCCGTTATTAGTTAGTTTATTAATTGTTGCAATGAAAAAACAAAAAGAAAAAGCAGAGGTGCTCTGTTTTTTGGATGGCTCCTAATTAATCTGAGCCAGAAACACAACCAACCGCTGCAACCAACCGCATCCGCATGCATGCCGGCCAGGCCAACTATATTAAGACTGGGTTTCCAGTTATTTATCGATCGATGTGGTGTAGTGTAGTGTAGTGTTCTATTTATTTATTGGGTAAATATAAATATATGGTTGGATTTTGCATAATTGGTTTAAGGGATTGCCAATGGCAGGCTGTGCATACAGCATACTGATGAGTAGTTAATTACTTGATGAGGTGACAGTAGAGTACTAGCTAGTAGATACAGTAGTAGTAGTAGCTAGCTCGCTAGCTGGGCAGCGAGGTCCCGACGTAGCCGAAGCCGACGATGAAGGCGGCGGCCGACTGGAGGAGCAGGTAGATGTAGAAGCTGTCACGGCCGTAGGCGATGTCGTACACGGCGCAGTAGAGCAGGCACGCTCCAAGGAGGATCTCCGGCACATGGACAGTACCGCTGCTGCTGCTCGTCGTCTTCTTCCTCGTCGTCGTCGTCTTTCCGCCGAGCTTCTCGGTGACGACCCACTCGTTGGCGCGGGTCGCCTCCAGCAGGCCGATGACCGTGGCCTTGGTCCGGTGCATGGACATGACGTTCTCAAAGAGGATCCAGAAGATGAGCAGATGCCAGGAGCGCGGGGTGCAGGCGGCGTTGAGCAGCGTGATGGCGGCGGGCACGTAGAGCGCGACGTACTTGGGGAGGCGGACGTCGCCACCGGCGAGCACGCAGGCCGGGATGACGACGCAGTAGAAGGCGAAGGTGACGAGGTGGGCGACCAGCTTGCGCACGAAGAAGAAGGCATAGAGGAGGTGCAGCTTCTTCCACGGGGAGACGCGGCCGCTGGCGAGGACCTCCCGGAACATCTTGCGGAAGAGGTTAGCCGGGCCGCACGACCAGCGGTGCTGCTGGTAGCGGTAGGCGCGCAGCGTGCTGGGCAGCTCGTTGCGCACCCCGACGTCGGCGACGTAGACGAAGCGCCAGCCGCGCAGGCTGGCCCGCACGGCCAGGTCCATGTCCTCCACCGTGGTGCGGTCCTTCCAGCCGCCGGCGTCCTCCAGGGCGCGGAGGCGCCAGACGCCGGCGGTGCCGTTGAAGCCGAAGAAGGCGTGGCAGGCGGAGCCCACCTCCTGCTCCACGCGGAAGTGGTAGTCGAGGGACATCTCCTGGATGCGCGTGAGAAGGCACTCGTCGGCGTTGACGAAGCGCCACCTCGCCTGGACCAGCGCCACCCCAGGGTCGGCAACAAGCAGCGGCACGGTGCGGAGGAGGAAGTCGGAGTCCGGCTGGAAGTCGGCGTCGAAGATGGCCACCAGCTCACAGTCGCGGGCGTACGGCTTGCGCAGGCCCTCGCGCATGGCGCCGGCCTTATACCCGCTCCTGTTCCGCCGGTTCTCGTACCTGATGCACACGCCCTTCCCCGCCCACCGCCCGCACTCTACCTCCACCATCTCCTGCTTAATAATAAATATTACTTACAGTTAATGTCATTCAAATTTTAAGAGACTGAGCTAGTGACCAAGACGTACGTACCCTTATGGCAGGATCTGTAGAGTCATCCAGCACCTGAATCACCAGCTTGTCAGATGGCCATGTCATCCCACACGCGGCGCCGATAGAAAGTCGGTAAACCTGCATTGCATGCACGCCCCCACGTACATTTGGTAAAACCTCTTCATATGCTATAATTACGGTCGAAATTAGCATATATAAGTTCACTTTGGAGATTAATTTAAAGCAACATTCTTTTAAACAAACAAATTATCTAAGACCAGAAAAGAGTATTTATGTACGCGCGCAGTTGAATTTGTTGTTTTGATATTATATTCTTAAAGGGCGAACATGCACATAAAGCTACGAAAATATTTTCATCTTAAAAGATATCCTCACGTTTTTTTCATGTCACCTAAATATTTATGAAAATAATTTGAAATAAATTGATAAGGTAGATTAATATGAGATATAATCAATTAATACACAAATATATAAGTTCAAATTAACTTCTGCAAGTTATAACAAAACTATCAAATAAAATTGTGAATTCATATTAACCGATTTCAGTTTAATTTATTCTTTGTCTACAACTTATAAAAGTCAAATTTGATCTTACATGTGCTGTGAAGTAGTCTCATATTAATCTATCTTGTTAATTTTTTTAAAAAATTATGACTATTTAGATGATACATAAGAAACTAAAAGATGTTTTTTTGAAGGATAAAAATCCATCTTCCAAGATGTTAAATAAATTTATATGCATTTAAATTTGGACACATATATATAGATTCATATATAAATCTGTTTAAAATCGTTTTTCAAAAAAAATTTGTTCAAAATCTAAAGCATCTTATAATTAATGTGAAACAGATAAACTAGTTTTTTTTAGAAATGGATAGATGGATAAGTGATTTTGTCCCTCGAGGGAATATCCTCTTGTTTTGTGCATGTCACCTAAATAATCACTAAAAAAATTTAAAAAATAATAAGATAAATTAATATGAAATATATCACTCTATAAATATGCAAATTAAAATTCAACTTTTACAAGTTGTAACAAAAATAACAAATATAACTGCGATGGTACGATAACTATTTTTAGTTTAGTTTATTTTTTTTAATTTATAGAAGTCGAATTTGGTCTTGCATGTTTGTGAAATGATATATTTCATATTAATTTATGTTATCATTTTTTTTCAATTTTTTTATAACTATTTAGATGACATGCAAGCAATGAGGGGACATCCTCAAGAGATGAAAATCCACATCCCGAATAGATAAAAACGGATGACATGGGGATCGATACGGCTGGAAAGCAATTAAACCAGAAAGGAAACATGACACAGTAGTGATGCGCGCGCGCGGGCTAGACACCATATATGTATATCATCGTTAAGCAGTTGTTTGGAGATGTAATGACGTACACTCCCAGAGTTGACATACTGTTGCGGTACCATGCATATATATATAGGCATATAAATGCACTTTTCATACTAGTTGATTTTGTTTTGCGTGTATATATAATTAATATGTTTCTTAATTTACATTACACGACGTGGACAGGCATGTAGTGGAAGCATGCAGAGCAAGTTCAGCATGAACGCATCCAACTGACCATGCATTTGCGCTAATTAACAATGTACTACATGTGAAGTTCTTTTTTCTAAAAAAAAAAAGGAAGAAGAAGAAGAAGAGAAGACATCAGGCAGGGCAGGTAGGTTTTGCATGAGGAATAGAAACCACAGGCAAGTTTACCAGCGGCTGGGGGACGGGGGATCGACGATTTCTGCATGATTAGCGCCGCGGCCGACCGCAGGCGAGCTTGCTCGATCGCATAATTAATTAATTAGTAACTAGTATATATGGCTTACATATATATACTGGAGCCTCAGCGTGGTGTGGTATAGATACTAATCCTACATGTGTAAGCGGTGGCAGTGAGAGATGGATCGATCGATAGGAGTAATAGTGTTAGGTAGGGAAAATCCAAGAAAGACGAGGTAGAGCTAGCTAGCACAAATTACTACTGACCTGTTTCTCGTTGAACATGGGGATCTGCACGAGGACCATGGGGCTGTTGGCCGCCTCCGGGTCCTGCAGGTCCTCTTCGCTGCTGCTGCTGGGGCGGCGGCGATGGCGGCGGCGGAGCAGCCACAGGGCGGCGACGACGAGCGCCATGTAGAGGCGCTCGAGGAAGAGCATGAGCGACATGGCGACGCAGACGTAGACGGCCAGCTGCAGCGTCGGCACCACCACCCCGCACCGCACCGCCCGCCATGCCGTCGCCGCCAACCCGCTCATCGATCGATATATATATATATATATATCCTTGATCTTAATTAAATAAATTAATTGGCTTGCTTCGATCAAGCAGCCGATCGATCGAATATCGATCGATATACTATGATCAATTAATCGATATGATCGATCAGTTCCCCGGGCGCCCTTCGACTTGGATTTGACCGCCCAGGAGCTGATGACCCTGTTCTATTTCTATACATGTATGTGTTATGCAAACAATATTTAATTTGTGTCTGTGTAGTGGTGTGGCTCTAGGCTCTAGCTAGCTGTGTGCACATATCTTGATTGACTAGCTTGGTATATATAGTGATGATCGAGAGAGGAAAGCTACAGAAACTGCTAGCAACTCCTTAATTACTTAATTAAAGTTTTCTTAATAAAGGGAAAAGGGTGGCCTCCTTTAATTTGTGTGTACATGTATATATTGGCCGGTCAGCCTGGATTCATGCATGTTTTTCTTTAACAATACGCAAGCCAGCCGGGGTCCTCCTCCTCCTCCTGTTTTCAATAAAAAAAATAATGCGTATTTTTTGTCCTGTTTTGCTTTATTTGCTGGCTGCCTACGTGGTATATATGGGTACAGCACTAGAGCCAGGTCAGGGCCGGTGCATGCGGTGAGGTCTACACGTATCTACATACATACGTATACCTCTATTGTCATATATAGCCCTACCATTGCCATACAGCTAGGTGCCTACTCATCAGACATGTTTGAGACTGCTACCTACAATTCTCATGTAAGCCTCTCCATAATTAGTACACGCACGCATCGATCGTTTCCTTTACATTGATACTCCCTCAGATCCGTTCTCCACTTCTCCCCTCCCCCAAAAGAAATGAAACATGCATTTGTTTAATTAATCTAGGATAAAACCTATAATTAAATTCACCGCTATACTAAATACGGGATACCACACAGACATGCACATATATCATAGTATCACGTACGCAGCTTCTACGAGAAAACAAGTCCCTTGGGCATTATTCGTTTAATCCCTCTCATGAGGGGATTGAGGAGATTTGAAGGGGATTTATTTTACATATGGAATTATTCTTCCTTAATTCTCTCCGATCCCTCTGTCTTTGTCTTGTCTTAGGGATTAAAGAGTTTTTTTTAGAAATAATATTGTTTAAATGGAAAATCGCAAAATTAGTGGGCCTTTGCATAAATTTGCGGAAATGTGGGCCTGTCGAATGGCGGGGAAACGATAGCCCGACATGTCGAATAGGGGCCCATCGACAGGGGCCTGTCGGCTTGCGGCAGATCGATAGGGGGCCTGTCGAACTCCCGCAGTTCGACAGGGCCCACCAACCGCGCGCGGCCCAGCTCTGTCGAACAACGGGCGGCCGACAGCGACCCGCGTCGCGCCTGTCGACCAGCGGCAGGTCGACACGTTGCCCCTGTCGGCATACGGCCGTTCGACAGGTCCTTTGCTGCTTGCTGCCTTCCTTTCTTCCTCTGGACCACTTCGCTGCTGCTGCTTTCCTTCCTCACTTCGCTGCTTTGCTGCTTGCTGCTGCTACTGCTGCTGCTGTGAGTGCTGCTGCTTGCGAGTGCTGCTGCTGCTGCTGCTTGCTGCTGCTGCTGCCTGCTGCGTGCTGCTGCCTTCTCCTTCCTCACTCGCTGCTGCTTGCTGCTGCTGGGAGCAGTTGTTTTCTCCCGAGTGCGAAGGTTGTTGTCGCGTCCACCGCCGGTGCTTGCTGCCGTGGTGTGTCATCGTCGCGAAGGTAGCAGCACTAGAAGGAAAGAGAAGGTGACGCCCAAAAGCAGCTGCGGTGATTAAGGTATAATTAATCCCTATGTTAAGTTGTAAATATCAATGCTATTACGAGACTTGTTATTTGTTATTTCGATGCTAGTACGTATAATGTGTAAATCGTTAGACATTGTTGAATGTTAGTATATATAATGTGTGAACCATTTGTCATTGTTTAATGTTAGTATATACAGTTATTTAGTTGTATGTTGCAAATAATTTAAAGTTAGTATATGTTTGCTGAGGTGATTAGCAATTTTGTAATGTTAAGCAATTTGATGTTATATTTAAGTAGTCAAAATTAGTGCAGAGCTGTGCCATTCGGCCGAACGGAATAATTACGCGGTTTGAAAGGAGACGTGCGCAAGTACGCAGGAAAGAGGAACGACAGCGAAGGTATAAATTTGTAATCCCTTAGACGACGGTAATTTTTTTGGTTAATTATTGTTGGATGTTAGTACAGGTATTATACGTTTATTATTAGTTAAAATCGAATGGAGGTATTATACTTTTATTATTAGTTAAAATCGAATGGAACTTATATTGAAGTAACGAGATATAGTTGAAAATACGTTACAGCAATAATATAAGCATAGAGCATGCGACACTTTATGGGTAGTCAGGTGATGTTGCCGTTTGGGTAAGCGTATTAATAGCAATTGGCATGCTATTTCAGGATGTCAGGTGATATGCCCGTTCGGGTGTATTATGGCGACGCTCCAATACAACTTTGTGATAGCGGGGTCGATTTGACCGTATATGCATTCGTTGATACTACCCTAAATACACCAGGCCAGTTGGTTTTGAACGATGTGCTAGGGTGGCTGCATAATATGTTCGGGATAGATCCTTTGATAGAGAAATTAATCATAAAAGCCGTGTGGCCAGTAAGGGGTGAATACGGATGGCAGTGGAGGGTAGTAGACCTTGCATCTACCGGGAGTTGGAGAAAATTTGTGGCTAAAGTAAGAGAGAAAAGTTATAGCCTGGCAATATTGGTGCAAAAGAAAACAGATGTTGTTGGAACCGGCGAGACCAGCCGCACGGAGGTGGATCAAACTCATATCGTGGAAGAGATTAATATTTATAGGAGTGGGCAAGAGGATGCAGTGGACGAGGTTACTGCACCGGTAGATTTAGTTGTGCCTGGTGGCAATCGTCCGCCTAACGAGTTGGATGATGATGAGCCGGACTCACCTTTGGCTGTTGATGCTGCGGAGGAGAACGATGCGGTAGTGGAAGAAATGGAACTGGAGAACGAGGAATATATTTCGTTCGTGATGGAAGGGCAAGATACAGCACAGTGGGACGAGGAAGCCAACGTACCTGAAGATTGGACGACCATATCGATGAGCCGTCTGGGGGTTAACGATGGTTTAGATGCCCACTGGCGATATGATTGTAAGAAGGTGCAAGTTGGACAGATGTTTCACGACAAAGGGCACCTACAAGACGCGGTGAAGAGGTGGGCTTTTCTGCAGAAGCGGGAGTTCAGGGTGAAGGTTTCAAATCGGACGACGTATGACGTGAAGTGCACGACGCCCGGATGCCCTTGGAGAGTGCATGGTTACAAGCCACAACATGACAACTTATGGGTAGCTTCAAGGGTTGAGGAGCATACATGTTTGTTGGACAAGACCCCTTTGGTACACAGGAACATGACGGCTGCATTCGTGGCACAAATGGTTTATTCGAAGGTTGTTAAAAAAACCTCCTTGTCGCCGTTCACAATAATGCATGACGTGGAGAAAGAGTACGGGTATGAGATATCGTACGACAAGGCTTGGAGGGGTAAGCAGAAAGCACTGGAGATGAGATTTGGAAGTTACGAAGATTCATACCACAACCTTCCCCCAGTTTTGGAGGTGTTGCAGGCCAGAAACCCGGGCACACATATGGCTATTCTTGATGAGGTTGCTGACAATGGGAAAAACGTCCTTCGTCGTGCATTTTCGTCATTTGGGTGCATGATAGAGGCCTTCCGAAATTGCATTCCGTTGCTATGTGTTGATGGTACTTTTATGACAGGCAAGTATAGGGGAACTATTTTAACCGCAATCGGAGTCGACGCTGATAGCCATGTCGTCCCTGTTGCCTTCGCTTTTGTTGAAAGCGAGAACACATCGAGCTGGCTATGGTTCCTGCGTCACATTAAAAGGTGTGTTGTTCAAAACAGACCAAATGTGTGTGTTCTGCATGACCGACATGCCGGCATTCTATCAGCGGTGCAGCAGCTAAAGGAAGATGTAACTGATGAGGTTTCCTGGCCAGATTTGCATAGCAGATGGTGTATGCGACATCTTGGTGCAAATTTTTACAGACAATTCAGGAGCAAGAGGTTAATGGACCTGTTCAAAAAGTTGTGCAAGCAGAATCAGCAAAGAAAGTTCGACGCCATATGGGAACAGCTGGATCGGCTGACCACTACTCACATGCAAGAGGTTCGAAAAAAACCAGTTGTTGCCCGACAAGACGAGCCGGAAGGCCTGGATCCCGTTCCAAACGAATCACCATCTGTCACTCGATGTAGGAAGCGGGGGAGGGCTACAAAGTGCTTCACTGACTGGATAGAGCATGAACCAAGGGAAAAGTGGTCATTGTTGTATGACACCAATGGTTCACGGTATGGTGTGATGACAACAAATCTTGCTGAAGTGTACAACTGGGTGATGAAAAATACACGTCCTTTACCACTTGTTGCTATCCTGGAGGGTATCACAAGGGGTACACAGAAGTATCTTTGTAAAAGATACGCCATGGCTAGTCTTAACCTTGTCAATCCTAATGTAAGGTATAGCCCCGCTATCACACTGTACATGGAGGAGAAAAGCAAGAAGGGCGGAATGCACAGGGTCTGGCCTGCTGGGAATAGGGAGTTGCTGTTTGAGGTACGCCTGCGTGACAAGAGTGGTGTCGGTATTGGGAGTACGGACATCACATTGGAGTGCACCCTGTGGCCAGACTATCATGCTTGCAAATGCAACTGCAACAAGCCTTTTCTTCGACATCTGCCATGCTCTCATGTTCTTGCCGCTTCCGCAAAAGGTGGTGTCGATGCTAACATATTCGTCTCGCCTTACTTTAGTAAGGAAGCATGGGAGAAGACCTGGCGCGGTGAATTGCGTGGTTGGCGTGCGGTATGTGATTTCACTCGCCCACCCCCAGGGGAAGCCAAGTGGGTGCCTGACTCAAATTTGCTAGTTGCCACGAAGGGGCGTCGCAAGACCCGACGAATCAAGAACCACATGGATGAAGCTGAAACGAACACCCGTTCGCGACGTCGAAAGGCTTGCATTGTATGCGGCGGAGACCATAGCCGTAAAGATTGCAGCATGTACGACGTAGGCAAAGATGCAGAAGGTGGCGATACTCGGCGTGTTGCAGGGCGGAGGTCGACTTCGAGAAATAATCCTTAGTTATTCGTCTTGTAATATTTGTATTTACCAGTTCTACAGTGTGTTCACTTGAACTTGTTAGTATGTAACCTGTACGATGATACTATCGCGTTGCATAACATTGTATTCATTTAAAGTTTTGCAGTGTGTCCACATCATTTTATCAGTATTTGACTTCTGCTATTAAAATTTCGCTTTGCATAAATTTGCACGCGCATTTTGTCATTTTTTAATTCATTTATGCTGCTCACGACACTGGTAATCATGCATTTTGCAGATATGGCTGCCAGGGATGACGTATCGCTGATCGACGAGGTGATCGATAAACATCACCGTTCGAGACGACTGAGTCAGGGGACGTTCTGCAACGTGCTGAAGATGCGGGGACCGGATCAGTATTGGCGTATCGATCCTCGTTGGGTTCCAAGGTATGTGCAAAACCATTTGTCACCTCGTGCTGTCATTTAAATTTTCTCGCATTGCTAATTATTCCTTTGTAACATGTAACAGGTTGAGAGCCGCTGGGTTGTTGACCTTCGCACGCTTGGTTGAGCCTTCACGTGGAAGGTCACCCCGTATCAACATCGATGCGGCCTTGCTAAGTGCTTTGGTGGATAGATGGAGGCCCGAGACACACACCTTTCACCTGACAGTTGGAGAGATGGTACCCACTCTGCAGGATGTGTCTTTTTTGTTGGGTCTACCGATAGCGGGTGCAGCGGTTGGCCCGACACAGGTCCACGCTAGATGGGCGGATGATCTGTTGGCCTGTTTTAGTGGAGTGGTGCCTGCTCCGCTGGAGGATCTCACAGATGGGCATGGGCCCATGAGGAGTTGGTTGCACCAGTTCCACCAGGAGGTGTTCCCAGAGGATCAGGAGGACTGGGTAGTGCGCCGACACTTACTCGCGTATCTACTGTGGTTGTTTGGGTGGGTGATGTTCACAGGGACTCACGCTGACTCCGTGGACAAGCACTTCATCCACTACGCGGAGCAGATCGCCGAGCTACCTGTAGAGGAGATTCCGCAGTACAGTTGGGGGTCGGCTGTTCTTGCGGCGACGTACGCTGGTCTATGCGATGCTTGCAACAGGAACGGCAAGGCCAGTTCTCTGACAGGATGCCCTCTGCTTCTAATGTTATGGGCGCATGAGCGCTTTGACATTGGAAGGCCACACTTGGAGTCGTACGCAAGTTACGGCGTCGATGAGATGTACAAGTCTGGACTTGAAGACATAGACGATCGTCCCACCATGGGATCGCTGTGGATACACCGCGAGGTAAATTGTACATTGCAATGCATTTTTCCTAACACTTTCTTATTGTACGCTTTATCTCGATTTACGGGCACTAATCACATATTTCATGTTTTTGCAGCCGAGGTGGGTGAGCGGAACGACACGTCGCGTGTACACACAGTTCGTGGCGGACTTCGATCAGCTTACGCCCGACCGGGTTCGATGGACCCCGTACACGCATCGGGATGTCGTCGAGCGGGCACCGCACGGTCTTGCAGAGCTCTGCACGCGCGACGCAGAGCTCTGGAGGACCACTTGTCACCTAGTGCTGGACGTGCACGTCGAGCCGTACCACGTGCAAAGGGTACTTAAACAGCTCGGCATGTACCAAGACTACCCTCCGAGAGGTGGACGCTCTCTAGCTGTTAGCCTCCACAAGTAAGTACTTGTCCGACAATGTTATAGGCAAGTAGTGTGTTTTACCCCATCGTATACGTTTCTTACGTACTCATTACATCGTACGCAGGTACACCCGGAAGGGACTCGGTCTGTCCCACGAGGGGTCCATTGTTCAGACGATCGCGCCAACGGTTGCGGAGTGGGAACATGCGGCGGAGCACTTGGTTCTCCAAACACCTCCAGACGACGGAGCTTCGTACGAACAGTACCTTCGTTGGTACCGTAGTGTTACGCGCTGGAGGTGTTTTCTGCCACAAGGGGAAACGTCTGACCCTCACCAGGCGTCGATCACGGACACGTTTGCCCCACAACCTCGAGCTGCGTACAACTCAATGGTATGTCGTTGCTTTCGATCATTATCGTTACATGTGGAACACGTTCAATGGTTCTAACGCCCTTGCCTATTCGTTCAATAGGCCGAGTTTGTGGAACAGGTTCACGCTGAGTCCAACACGATGCTACAGAGATTGGAGACGAGGCCTCAGCACGTCAGGCAGGACGACGTGGCGTCCGTCCTTCGCAGTTTCCGTTCACGGGCTGCGGCGCTACTTCGTCGTGTCTCCTGTCGGAGCGCGGCTGATGTTGTGCAGCCTTCCAGGCGGGCAGGATCGCCACCACTACCACGACGCTCCAGTGTGGATCAGTTCCGCTCCTCTACTTCACGTCGCCACTACGACGACGCCGGTCCTTCGCACGCTCGGCCTTCACTTCAGGAGACGCCTCCCCCCGTCCGCCCAGGGAGATCGTCTGACTTTGGCGTTCCCGCATCGAGTATGCCACCACCGCAGCCTCAGGTACGACACGTTTGCCTTGCTTACCACGCAGTTCATATCGTACTCAACCTCCGTTTTATACCATATCTTAACCTACGCTACGTGAACAGCCACAGCAGGTGTACGATACCCAGGGAGCCTATGCGGAGCTAGACTTTCCCTACCTGCCGACAGGGGACTACCTGGCGCCCACACCAGGTTGGGGACTCTACGTTACTCCGCGCGCACCGGAATCAGGGTACACACAGCACACAAGTAAGTATTGTTTAGATCGTAGTTACCATCATCGTTCGCTTAATTTTTATGCATGGTTACTAACTATGAACATGTGGCATCGCCTCTAATTTGCAACAGGTCACGACTACGGGGTTTCGCAAGGGCATTCTGCAGTTCCTGCTGTCTCTCCTCGAACACAGTTCGTGGACGATTTCTTTGCGACGGATGCACCCGATGCGCAGGCTGGCATAGACTACTGGTACGGTGCTCCTCCGGTCACGCAGCCTACGCAGCAGGGGGAGTCCGTGCAGCCAAAGGATGCTACTCCACAGCAGCCGGCACGACATAGGCACCCACCTGATAATTTGACATATCCCACAGCGCAAATCAGACAACGTAAGAAGGGAGGGCCTAGCAAGCGTGCGAGAGGGGGGCATTCTTGACTTGTAGTGTTACCTCTTCGTATGTAACTCTATTCGGTCGCCGCACTCATATGTCACGAAAACATTTCATGTCATTCGCTACATCTACTCAACGAAACGACAAAAAACTTTCGGCGCGTAACAGAGGGCTACGATTGGTCCCTACCAGTTTTTGGCCCGTGACAGACGTTTACGATACGTCGCTATCATCTTTCGGCGCGTCAAGGCGTCCAGACTCAGCTTTTGCCGATGCTTTGTTCGACACAATCATTCAATTTGCGCTGCCGCGTGAACGTGTTGTCAAATTCACGCTACTGGTGAACTCACGTTAGATAGATATGTGCCTCTCCTTCCTCCACTATATATTACATAGGTCCGAATACGCGCTCTTCATCCAATGGCCTGAGGAAGTGCTCATTTCAACCGGTCACAATTGAAGGAAAAAAAAGAGAGAGGTGAGGAAGAAGGAGAAGAGCCGCGAAGCGTTGTTGCTGTGTTGCTGTGCTTATTCAATCGCAGGTTAGTACAATATCCCGACGTATGGTTATATTTTGTGTCGCATACTACTGTGATTACCATGTATTTGAAATTTCTGAGTAGATCTGTAGCACTTAGATGCGGACCCTTGATTTTTTGCGAGTAGATCTGTAGCACTGTGAGTAGATATGTTGAAATTTGTGAGTACATATGTAGCACTTAGAAGTGTGAATAATTTTAGACTACATTTGTTGTGCACACGTTTGGTTTGTAGTAGTACTATATTTGACCGTACAATGAGAAGTATTAAGGGTGTGTACAATATTTGATAGTTCTTTTTTAAAACTGTAGGATGCCAAGGCGTGGAAAAGCTACCAACTCAAGGTAACATAAATCGTTTCTGTGATATTATGTGTTATTCGTTGTGCATGAAATGAGGAATCCTAGATTAACGGGTTAGGACGTTTCATTTATTGTTGACTTGTAGTTATCGCCCGAAGACTGGAAATGCCTTCAACCCATTGCCTTTGCCTAGCGGTGTTCCAGTGCCCATGTGTTGGTGCGGTGATCCTTGCAAGGTAGCCAAGTCTGATGAAGAGGAGACGTACATGCAGAGATACTGGATGTGTGCCAATTTTGAGTTTGAGCCAACACCTCAGATCCGCCGCATTAACTTAATGGTGAGGAAATGATGTTTTGTAATAATTATTTGGTGTATTAAGTAGTCTTGAACAACTTATTTGGTTAGTAAACATTGCATTTGTTGTAGACCCCTCCACCGCTATGTGATTTTGAGCAGTGGATCGACACCGAGATCAAGCCGCAAAACAAGGAGCGGTTGGAGTACATGCGGTGATGGGATGCAGAGCGCAAGGAGAAGATAGAGCAGAGACGCAAGGAGGAGGCCGCAGAAAAAGAGCACAAGGCTGAGGCGGAAATGAGGAGTGTTGCTGCGTACAGGGAGGAGCGGGAGCGGAAGCTTGAGTGTGCGCGGCGAGCGAAGGCAGCAATGGAGGAGAATCCCGATGCGCAGAGGAAGGGAAAGTGGCCTCGTTGCACTCAGTAGTATGCACGAGTTGGTAGTTGTATCCTCGTCGTGTTCAACTCTTGCACTACCTTCCTTCTAGTTCTAATCTAATCTTATCTATGTAACCGCAATGGAACCAGGTGTATCATGTTTAAATTGTTCTACAACTTCTCCTTGTTTCGGTATGGTCATGGATGTGCTCAACATCAATTCTTAAAAAAAGTTTCTTCTCGGTTTCTAAAAACATGTTCTGTGAATTCAAAATTTTTTGAGTCCTCCGAAAACGATTTTCGGAATTTTCGAAAATAGACAGAACCAATTTTCGCTTCTGCAAATTTTTGGCCCTATCCGAAAGTGATTTTTGGAATTTCCGAAAATAACCGATAAACAAAATAAGGTTATGTAAATTAATAAATTACAAATGGATATATCTAAAATTATTAAATTACAACTCCGATATGTTTATCCAAATATGCAGTTACAAATGTGTATGTCAATTATAATAAATTACAATTATAATAACAACTTATAAATTATAATTAATCAATTATAAAAATTTCTCTCATTATTTCTTTACTAACAACTTAAAAACAATTCTTACCAAATTAAAAAAAAAGTTTTGTACATTACTAAATTAAAAATGGATATATCTAAAATTAATAAATTAAAAATCCGATGTGTTTCTCCAAACATTCAATTCAAAATGGGTATTAATCAATTATAACAAAATTATATTTACAAAAACTACTTACAAACTTAATTATGAAAACAACATACAAATTATAATTAATCAATTATAAAATATATGTCATCAATTAATTTTTAACAAGTTAAAAACAACTCTTAACAATTTAATTTGTATTTATAACAAAAAAAATACACTTAACAAATAATAAAAAAGGCCGGCCGGCCCGGCCTGTCGAACGGCCGACGTTCGACTGGTTCGGCGGCCCGGCCTGTCGAGCGGCCGGAGTTCGACTGGGCTGGCCTGTCGAACGGCCGGAGTTCGACTGGGCCGGCGCCCCGGCCTGTCGACATGCCGCGTGCCGACAGGGCCCAGTCGAAACGCGGCCGTTCGATCGGTCCGGCCTGTTATCGCTCCGACGTTCGATTGGGCCCTGTCGAATCGCCGTGGTTCGACAGGCCCACATTTCCGCGATTTTCTGCAAAGGCCCACTAGTTTTGCAATTTTCCATTTAAACAATATTATTTTTAAAAAAAACTCAGGGATTAAACGTACAAGCTCTTAAGCAAAAGATGGTAGCGTTGGCCGGCAACCTCACTCCAACAGCTCGCAGGGAGAGCAGGTTGCAAGATCCGATCCGATCCGAGGGAGAGGAGAGCAATAGTCAAAGGGGCCGAGGGACTTACTGCAAGCTAACTTCTCTTTATTTCATACATTCCAATTTGTTTTACCGAATTACCGTGATTCATGTTGTGAATCGACGATGGTACAATATTATTGCTTCATGTCATTTACGAACAATAATAAACAGAGTATCATCGCCGTTCACTTCAGTTTTGGTAGAAAACTGAAGTGAATTAGCAGTGCTACTCTATCATTGCTAATTTATAGCAAACCGACACTGATGAGCTGATAGAGATAGGCTTTTTTATGGTAGTGTTGTGAAGATTATGGGTACCGGATACCCTCACGGCTAGCTTATCTAACTTACCATAGGGGATAGGTAATGACTTATGATTATGTAAACCGGCTTATGACATAGGTGTTACGTTACCATTGTAATAAGGTAACGGCTCATAGTCTATAGTTGGTAAGGTTGAGAAGCCCAACATAGAGTATGATTGGGTCTCCGACTTGTAAACCCACCCTCCGAAACTATATAAGAAGGGTATGGCGTCCCTTAAGGGGCATAAGAGAATCTACTAAGAAAATACACAGACTCAGAGAGCACAGATTGAAAGAGATCAAGAGATCAATAAATCACTCGGCGAATCGAATCCCCGAAACAGGAGTAGGGTATTACCTCTCGTTAGAGAGGGCCTGAACCTGTCTAAACCTCTTTGCATACGAACCCATCGTGTTTGGCACTTGACTGCTACCCCCAATTTCTTATTGCCGAAACCAAGTTTTGACAGTTTACCGGAGTGATTAGAGTACCTCTCTAAATAACTCAATACTACATTGAGCAGTTATGTTCAGTTCTGAGTTAGGCTGTGTTCCTTCCTTCCCATTTAGGGACTGCATCCTAGTTGAGAATCGCTTTCTTATTCACTCGACAGTTGGCGCGCTAGGTAGGGGCTCTGCGTCAAGTCTTCTTCTTCATCTCGCCGACTAGCGCGATGGGATCTTCATCAGGCATTGACGACTTCGCCTTCGCCCCTGGGCAGGCGTTTCGCTTCGGCAGCCTCGACTTCATCACCGACAAATTCGGCAAGATCTCTCTCCTTGACTCGGATTCGAACCAGTCGGGAGGGAAAAACCTCACGGCGCCGTTTGGGTTACCAAACGACGCTAAGACCTACCACAATCTTCCATTTTCCGAGTTGGAATCGATCCACTTGGGAGAATCTTCTTCATCATCATGCTGCGGTCCGAGCTCCAGGGAAATTGACGTCATGATTCAACCGCTCGGGTCGTGCTCATTTACCAAGATCGCTGATTATCTCAGCTCTTTCGACTTCGACGACCTCTATGACATCTTCACGGACGAATTCAATGACTCTGACTTAGACAAGGACTACGATCTAATGTTCTTCAACGTCCTCATAGCTGAAGTAGCCGAGACTGACTCGGCCATGGCCCGGAGGGTTGCAGAAGAGGAACGAGTCAAGCTTGAGCAAGAGCGCAAGCACAAGGAGGAGGAGCTCAAACGGAAAGAAGAAGCTGACAAGAAGAAACGAGACCTGAGGGCAACTGGGCGCTCCGCCCGCGAGGCCATACTCCAGACACGAGTCGACAACGCCAACATCTTTCAGACGCCTCAACAAAACGCCGTTGCTGCCCTTACCCTCATCGATACCGTCATTGAAGCGGCACCCGCTGCGGTAACACCACTCTTGGACAAGATCAAGACCATCGTTGCGGCTATGGCCAATGGACCTCCATCTAGTTCCGCGCGGAAACCCACCGAGTCCATCGCCGAAACACCTGATAGAAGCCGCCTACCGCCGTTACGATCCAAAGACTACAAGAGACCTGAACAGAGCAAGACACCCGCCAAGTCTAAAGACCCTCGCCTCGACGCAACATGGAAGCATCGAGAACAATCGGCCGACTCTCATGAGAGAGGTCAGGTCGACCACCCATCCACGATCGGATTCGTCGCAGCTACAACTTCAACCATCAAAGCGGTTCTCGAAGGCCCACGCCGAGTGACTTGAGGGAGGTCCTTGACCAGCGCCATCGGGAGCGTGACCGACGCTCTTACGAAGACCGAAGGAGATCACCCGACTATGACGACGATGGAGTGCCCGCGTTCACTCGGGACCTGCGTCGAGTGGATTGGCCGAGTGGCTTCAAACCCACTGGGATCGACAAGTACGATGGCAAGACCGACCCCGAGTCATGGTTGACCGTGTACACCCTTGCCATCTGCGCAGCAGGAGGAGACAGCAAGGCCATGGCCAACTACCTGCCCGTTGCTCTCGCCGACTCAGCCAGGAACTGGCTAACGAGTTTGCCAAAAGGCTCGATTGACTCGTGGAGTGAGCTTTGGGACCACTTCGTCGCCAACTTCCAGGGTACTGCCGAAAGGCCCGGGACCCACTTCGATCTCTACAACGTGATTCAGAAGCTCGACGAGTCATTGAAGGACTACATTCGGCGTTTCTCGAAGAAGCGAAACAAGATCCCCGACATCACCGGCGACGTCATCATAGCCGCATTCCAGAAAGGCATCCGCGACGAGTTGCTGATAGGAAAATTTGGGAGTAAGCCTCCAAGGATGGTTAAGAAGATGTTCGAAACAGCCAACTCCTACGCCAAATCAAATGATGCAATTAAAGCCTTGCGGCAAGACAAGCATAACAATCAAAGCTCACCGTGGGGCCCCACCTCTGCTGTCACCGGTGAAAATACCAAAAAGCTAAGTCATCATTAATTTTTTTCTTTATATGATATTTTCTTTTCCCTCTGCCTCACTACATCAACTGGTCCTCCGTTGAGCAGTGAGTCGGGGGCTACAGATGTTATTTCATATTTTTGTAATAATTTTTATAATTTTTATCTCGATTGCTTACGAAATAATCCGAGTAAACAAGTGCCCATCGAGTTATGAAACTCCATTTCCCTATGCTTTCCGTTTGGTTTGTCGATGGATAGTTGCCCTTGGGCCGAATCCTAGCACCCGGGAGCTCATTGGATGGAGTGTATAACACAAGGTGCTAAGTATTACTCGGAGGCAATCAAAAGCATAGAGATAAAATAATTTGTTTTTTTGCTCTAAACAATTACGAAAGTACCCGAGTAGTAAATTCCGATATGTGAAACTTTGTTCCATTAATGACGAACTCATGTTAATGACTAGTCGGGCAGAGTGTTTAAACGTGAGGAGTCATCTACTCGGGGAAATCAAAACCAACAAGAGGAGAAATACATACTTATAAATATTTTAAAATGCTTGAATTTTTCTCAAGTACTATATTTGCATCAGATACTACTCATCCTACGTGTTTATACTGCAGGATCGATCAATTATACATCATCGTCGGCCTGCCTTCGCCGCCGCCGACTGGTGTTTCCGCCTACACGGTTGATTGGTGACATCACCGTTGTTGGGCGTCTACGTCTTCATCGTCGGCCTGCCTTCGGCGCCGCCGACTGGTGTTTCCGTCTACACGGTTGGTTGGTGACATCACCGCTGTTGGGCGTCTACGACTTCATCGTCGGCTTGCTTTCGCCGCCGCCGACTAGTATCTCCGCCTACACGGTTGGTTTTCATGCCACCGTTGTTGGGCGTCTACGTTTTCATCGTCGACTAGTTCTATTGCCACTACTTCGCAAGCTTCGTCACTTCACCAACCGCGACGTCTCCAAGAACCTCAACATGACATCCTCAATGCATATCTTTACTCAAGCAATGGCTACTCAATGACAAACTATAGTTATTGACTCTACGATCAGTTGTTTCCCAACTAAGCATAGAGTCAGGGGCTACACAAATATAAGACTCAAAATTTTCGCTTCAGAGCAAGCTTTCTACTTCAGCGACTCCAACATTTTCACCGATAACTTTGGCTCTCAGTTGATGCTACCGTCTACTTCAAGTTTTTCAAATGTCAAGTTCAAGATTTAATTTATATGTCATGGAGTTTGGACTTCTTCACCACACACATGCTAGTGTCAAGGAAACTACTTAGGCTTCGATATCTTCTCAACAGTTTGATGGATTATTATCATTGATGTTACCATCGGTACCTTTGTCATCGGCATTATCTTCATCTTCAGTCAACTACTGTCAACCAAGTTCTTTGCTTCAGGAGTTTGGACTTCGTCTACACTAAAATTTGACTGGGTCATCAATATCGCCATCTTCATCAACATCTTGCCATGTCTCTTCGACCTTACCTATTCTGCTACTGTTGACGAATAACTTTGTCTCTACAACCAGCTGTTTTCTCCTGCTGTGGATCATCATCACCACCGGTTGCGTCTGTCACAATTGATGGCCTATTAGCATTTTCGTCTTCATCATCCGACTATCTCCGTCGTTGTCGACTGGTGGTCTCGCCGTCATTGCCGGCCTGCGTCGTCGCTGCTGATGTGCGTCTTCATCTTCAACACCGACTAGCCTTGGTCGCCGTCAACTGGTATTCTCTCCTTCAAGGTTGGCCTACTGCGTTGATATTGATAGGCGTCATCGTCTTTACTGCCAGTCGCTTCGTCTGTTGTTGCCGACTGATCTTCTCGATTTCATGGCTATGCTTCTCTATCACCATTGTTGAGAAACTTCATCTTCATATATGACCATCTCTGCTGCCGCTAGTCATCATTACTGCTGGTCACGTTTATCACCGCTGACTATTTTCTTCGTCTCCATGGTTGGTGGATTTCGCCTGTCTCCACCATCGACATCTTCGTTACCTTTGATGGGCACTTTTATCTTCACATTGGTGGTCTCGCTTCCATGCCGACTGCATCAGTTGCCCCCAATGGATAACTTCGACTGCGACAGAAGGACAAACAACGTGCTCAGGGGTTTAATAGCTCTAGCACGAGGATCATATCTTCAATCTGAACTTATTCCGGCTACATGAGACATGAATTCATGGCTGCGAACTTATCTCCTACGCTCAAGGTTTTGGACTAATCATTGTTCTCCACAAGGGTCACAAGCTGAGTCCTTGTGCCAGTTGGGATTCAATTATTAAATCTATTTTGGTGCATCCCATGAGGGATAACCATTCGGATCAGAAATTAGGGTATCGGTAGGCTTTCTCGTATTTGGGGCGAGACCCATGAGAGGCCTATAGCCCATTATTTAGGTGTGGCTTGACACGTGTCTCTAGGGATTTAAGCAGATTTGCTCTGGCAATATGCACGTGTCTTATCGCCCAATGCCTTTAAAATCTTTTCATACAGTAGTTACACAACATATTGAAGGTTGGTACGATGTAACTTGGAAGGTGACAAACAGTAAAGGTTTTTATAACTGTCCTGATAACTTTTTTATAGGTTGCAGGAGCTGTTTGGTTTTTACAAAGCATTTGATTTTCCATTTTATCAATGCTCTTTTGTCACCTTAGTGTGCTCTTTTTATTAAGACCAATATTATGGCAAGAGCTATTTAATATTTTTGGTCATATTTTTCAGATGACTAATGAATTAATGACTCAGATTTTCTACCCATGAGGGTTGGCTGAGTTGTTTGTTCCGAGATGACTCGGGCAGAACGACTCGGATAAGCATGAGCTTGCCGAGTACTCGGATTCATTATACACTATGCCTTGATTATAAGGTTATATGTTATATGGTTTTTTATGATTGTTTTTGGCTTAGGCTAGGCGTTTATTTAACTCAGGAGAGTATGACCGTTATAGTTCTTGACTATATGCTTAGTTTGATTAACTAAACACATAATCGGAGGCTACACCTAATTAGGTGCATCAGTCGATGCACCTAAATATCTATTTTTGAAATTTTTGAGATGTTTTTAGCCCTTCACAACCTTTTTGGATGATAAAGCACTCGGGAGACTCAGGCAGAGGTGATGGAGGCACTCGGCGATAGAAGCACTCGGCTAAGGAGTCATTCGGCTATGTGTTATTCTGGTTCGAGGCAAAGTTATCTCGTCGACTGTGAAGGTCTCGGGGGCTACTGTGGAGATTATAGGTACCGGATACCCTCACGGCTAGCTTATCCGACTTACCATAGGAGATAGGTTATGACTTATGATTATGTAAATCGGCTTATGACTTGGGTGTTACGTTACCATTGTAATAAGATAACGGTTCATAGTCTATACTTGGTAAGGTTGAGGAGTCCAACATAGAGTATGATTGGGTCTCCGACTTGTAAACCCACCCTCCGGGACTATATAAGGAGGGTAGGGCGTCCCTTGAGGGGCATAGGAGAATCTGCTAAGAAAATACACAGACTCACGAGAGCACAGATTGAAAGAGATCAAGAGATCAATAAATCACTCGGCGGATTGAATCCCCGAAACAGGAGTAGGGTATTACCTCTCGTTAGAGAGGGCCTGAACCTGTCTAAACCTCTTTGCATATTAACCCATCGTGTTTGGCACTTGACTGCTACCCTCAATTTCTTATTGCCGAAACCAAGTTTCAGCGAGGGTCTTTAGACTTGGCGGGTGTCTTGCTCTGTTCGGGTCTCTTGTAGTCTTTGGATCGTAACGGCGGTAGGTGGCTTCTATCAGGTGTTTCGGCGATAGACTCAGTGGGTTTCCGCGCGGAACTAGATGGAGGGTCGTTGGCCGTAGCCGCAGCGAAGGCAGGCCGACGATGAAGTCGTAGACGCCCAACAACGGTGTTGTCACCAATCAACCGTGTAGGCAGAAACACCAGTCGGCGGCGGCGAAGGCAGGCCGACGATGAAGACGTAGACGCCCAACAACGGTGATGTCACCAATCAACCGTGTAGGCGGAAACACCAGTCGGCGACGGTGAAGGCAGGCCGACGATAATGTATAATTGATCGATCCTGCAGTTTAAACACGTAGGATGAGTAGTATCTGATGCAAATATAGTACTTGAGGAAATTCAAGCATTTTAAAATATGTATAAGTATGTATTTCTCCTCTTGTTGGTTTTGATTTCCCCGAGTAGATGACTCCTCACGTTTAAACACTCTGCCCAACTAGTCATTGACATGAGTTCGTCATTAATGGAACAAAGTTTCACATATCGGAATTTACTACTCGGGTACTTTCGTAATTGTTTAGAGCAAAAAACAAATTATTTTATCTCTATGCTTTTGATTGCCTCCGAGCAATACTTAGCACCTTGCGTTATACACTCCATCCAACGAGCTCCCGGGTGCTGGGATTCGGCCCAAGGGCAACTATCCATCGACAAACCAAACGGAAAGCATAGGGAAATAGAGTTTCATAACTCGATGGGCACTTGTTTACTCGAATTATTTCGCAAGCAATCGAGATAAAAATTATAAAAATTATTACAAAAATATGAGATAACATCTGTAGCCCCCGACTCACTGCTCAACGGAGGACCAGTTAATGTAGTGAGGCAGAGGGAAAAGAAAATATCATATAAAGAAGAAAATTAATGATGACATAGCTTTTTGGTATTTTCACCGGTGACAGCAGAGGTGGGGCCCCACGGTGGGCTTTGATTGTTATGCTTGTCTTGCCGCAAGGCTTTAATTGCATCATTTGATTTGGCGTAAGAGTTGGCTGTTTCGAACATTTTCTTAACCGTCCTCGGAGGCTTACTCCCGAATTTTCCGATCAGCAACTCGTCGCGGATGCCTTTCTGGAATGCGGCTATGATGACGTCGCCGGTGATGTCGGGGATCTTGTTTCGCTTCTTCGAGAAACGCCGAATATAGTCCTTCAATGACTCGTCGGGCTTCTGAATCATGTTGTAGAGATCGAAGTGGGTCCCGGGCCTTTCGGCAGTACCCTGGAAGTTAGCGACGAAGTGGTCCCGAAGCTCACTCCACGAGTCAATCGAGCCTTTTGGCAAACTCGTGAGCCAGTTCCTGGCTGAGTCGGCGAGAGCAACGGGCAGGTAGTTGGCCATGGCCTTGCTGTCTCCTCCTGCTGCGCGGATGGCAAGGGTGTACATGGTCAACCATGACTCGGGGTCGGTCTTGCCGTCGTACTTGTCGATCCCAGTGGGCTTGAAGCCACTCGGCCAATCCACTCGACGCAGGTCCCGAGTGAACGCGGGCACTCCATCGTCGTCGTAGTCGGGTGATCTCCTTCGGTCTTCGTAAGAGCGTCGGTCACGCTCCCGATGGCGTTGGTCAAGGACCTCCCTCAAGTCACTCGGCGGGGGCCTTCGAGAGCCGCTTTGATGGTTGAAGTTGTAGCTGCGACGAATCCGATCGTGGATGGGTGGTCGACCTGACCTCTCTCATGAGAGTCGACCGATTGTTCTCGATGCTTCCATGCTGCGTCGAGGCGACGGTCTTTAGACTTGGCGGGTGTCTTGCTCTGTTCGGGTCTCTTGTAGTCTTTGGATCGTAACGGCGGTAGGCGGCTTCTATCAGGTGTTTCGGCGATGGACTCGATGGGTTTCCGCGCGGAACTAGATGGAGGGCCGTTGGCCATAGCCGCAACGATGATCTTGATCTTGTCCAAGAGTGGTGTTACCGCAGCGGGTGCCGCTTCAATGACGGTATCGATGAGGGCAAGGGCAGCTACGGCGTTTTGTTGAGGCATCTGAAAGATGTTGGCGTTATCGACTCGTGTCTGGAGTATGGCCTCGCGGGCGGAGCGCCCAGTTGCCCTCAGGTCTCGTTTCTTCTTGTCAGCTTCTTCTTTCCGTTTGAGCTCCTCCTCCTTGTGCTTGCGCTCTTGCTCAAGCTTGGCTCGTTCCTCTTCTGCAACCCTCCGGACCATGGCCGAGTCAGTCTCGGCTACTTCGGCCATGAGGACGTTGAAGAACATCAGATCGTAGTCCTTGTCTAAGTCAGAGTCGTTGAATTCGTCCGTGAAGATGTCATAGAGGTCGTCGAAGTTGGAAGAGCTGAGATAATCAGCGATCTTGGTAGATGAGCACGACCCGAGCGGTTGAATTATGACGTCAATTTCCCTGGAGCTCGGACCGCAGCATGATGATGAAGAAGATTCTCCCAAGTGGATCGATTCCAACTCGGAAGATAGAAGATTGTGGTAGGTCTTAGCGTCGTTTGGTAACCCAAACGGCACCGTGAGGTTTTCCCCTCCCGATTGGTTCGAATCCGAGTCAAGGAGAGAGATCTTGCCGAATTTATCGGTGATGAAGTCGAGGCTGCCAAAGCGAAACGCCTGCCCAGGGGCGAAGGCGAAGTCGTCAATGCCTGATGAAGATCCCATCTCGCTAGTCGGCGAGATGAAGAAGAAAACTTGACGCAGAGTCCCAACCTGGCGCGCCAACTGTCGAGTGAATAAGAAAGCGATTCTCAACTAGGATGCAGTTCCTAAATGGGAAGGAAGGAACACAGCCTAACTCAGAACTGAACATAACTGCTCAATGTAGTATTGAGTTATTTACAGAGGTACTCTAATCACTCCGGTAAACGTCCACTCAAGTCACAACAAAAATAACAAATTTAATTACTACAAATTTAATTACTACTCAAATCATGACAAAAACAACAAATTTACAAATTTGATTGTGATCGTCCACTCAAGATTACTGTAACCGTGTCCTTATTTGGAGAGGGACTCAAATCACCCAACTGAATGTTCACTCGTTTATTACACGTCAATTAAATAGTTATGAAAAAATTCAAAAAAAATAACAACATAGATCAATATGTAATTGTCAATGTCAAGATAAGACATACCTCCTATACATGGCTTCACGGTATCAATCAAATAGTTATGAAAAAAATTCAAAAATAATAACAACATAGATCAATATGTAATTGTCAATGTCAAGAATAAGACATACCTCCTATACATGGCTTCACGGTATATGAAAATATCATATACCTAATAGTGTATGAGAAGGTATCGTTTGCTTAAGAAAATACGGCGAATAAAGAAGTAAATTATCTTTCTGGAATAGAAGGTGTTAGAGTCTTAGTCGGAAAAAATAAGGTCTCTTTAATCCGTATCCTGTTTAATTTTTTGAGTTTTACTTAGAGAGAAAGATTATTTTCGCTATAAATACAAGACCCCTTAGGAAGAGAGGGGCCACGCCAACGGAAGACAAGTCTAGACAAACCCAATCTAAAGCCGCAAAGGCCGACATGAGAAATCTAGGGTTAACTCCAATCTCGCTGAGTTCATATTCGAGAAAGAAGACTATACTAGTCGTCGACTACGTGCGAGAGCTTCATGCCACCAAGTTGACAGAGACTAAATTAAGTCATCCCAAAAATTGTGCTCGTGAGATATTGATATATAAAGGGAACACCGGTTTCGGCCAACAGGAGTAGGGCTATTATCTGTCAGTTAAAGGGGCCCGAACCTATATAAAAATCCATCTCTTTCGTCTCTTTTACCTTAATCTCACGAATACTCTGATTCCAACGATTCCTATACTCTACAAATACCGTCTGCGGGTATAGCCCATTGACAATAATATATATCACTACACTAACATGCAAGTTCAAATTCGACTTCTATAAGTTCTAAACAAACAACAAATTTGCTTGTGAATATACATATACTAATTAGTATTTACTTTGTTATTTTTGGTATGACAAATTTGAATTTGCATGTTTGTGCAGTAATATATTATATATTAATATATATTGTCAATTGTTTTGAATTTTTTTCGTAACCATTTAAGTGACATGTAATAAACAAGTAAACGTCCACTCGAGCGGTCGGTGTTTCATTGGATGTTGTTTCCTGTTACTGAAACAACAACCAATGGAACACCGACCGTCGAACCTTCAGATTACTGAACAAATGGTTATGAACGTCCCGGCGTTTGCTCCGCCGAGATTATGTGGTTAATCTATCTTCTCTTCCGCCGGGCATCGCCCCTGGTCTCAAGTTGGATCTTTCTCCGTCGTCGCCTGCCTCGGTGCCAATCCTGGTCCTGCGAATCATTGCCTCGAGCCCTTGACCACCCAATCGACAAGAGTGAAGTGAGAGGTAGAGAGATTACAGGTGAGTGAGAGAGGAGGGAGGAGATGATAGGGGAAAAAGAAGTGGTGTCACTGACATGTGGGGCCATGTAATTTTTTCTCTCTTTTTCTTGATGGTAGATATCACATCAGATGAAGACCAAGTCAATACGACGCGTAGACACCATGTTAGCGAAACCACCTTGAAAACCATCAAGGGTGTTATTTTGTATCGGTTTTAATAGTTAGAGGTTTAAGATATCCTATGCTATGGTTGAAGATTGAACCTATATTAAGGGAGTTAGAGTGGACTTATTTTTCGAAAGAAAATAATACACTACTCAGATATCAGTGAAGGATGGAAATGGGCCGCTGCAAGAAAGTCCAACACGTGGCAGGGAAAGGGTGGGGTGGGTTGTCTCTGTCGCTCCACCGCCTTTGGTTTTAGAGGAAGGAAGCCCATTGAGGCACGGCATCTATCCTTCCTGTTGGAAGAGGAAGAAGAAACAAAGATCCCCTCTCCTCTCTCTGATTCTTCTGGTGTTGTGTCTGTGCGTGTGCTTCTGCCCTTCCATTCCACCGATCTCTCGATCTTTCTCTCTCTCTGCAGTGTGCACCAGCATCAGCTATGGTGTCCGACGCCAGCAAGAAGAAGGCGGCGCAGAAGAAGGCCGCCGCCGCTGCCAAGAGGGGTGGCAAGGCCGCCTCATCTTCCTCCTCAACCGCCGCCGCCGCCAAGGTCGCCGACGGCCTCTCCGCCATCACTCTCTCCGAGCGGACCTGTACCGCCGTCCTCACCTCTCATCCCCTCTCCCGCGACATCCACGTACCACTCACTCCCTTATATTTCGATTTCTTCCATCCCCTATCTATTTATCTATCTAAATAGCTACTACTAGGTATGAAGAAGAAAAGCTTAATTGAAATCCTAATTAATCCATCTTCCTCGTCCCGCAGATCGAGTCCCTGTCGCTCACATTCCACGGCCATGACCTGCTTGTTGACACCGACCTGGAGCTCAACTACGGCAGGTAAATCTTGATTATTTTTTATTTCTCTGCACCACAACCATCATCTATACTCCCTCCACTTCATTTCATATTATAAGTCGTTTTGATTTTTTAGTTAAACTTTTTTAAGATCGAATAAATTTATAAAAAAATAGTAATATATCTAATACAAAACAAATATATTATCAAAATATAATCAGTGTTATATGTAATGAAACTAATTTGATGTTGAAATGTTGCTAATTTTTTTTATAAAATTGGTCAAACCTAAAGAAGTTTAACTCGGAAAAAAAAAGTCAACACGAGTTATAATATGAAAGTAGTATAGAGACCATTCATCTCGTCTCGTCTTGTTCATAGGCGATATGGTTTGCTTGGCTTAAACGGCTGTGGAAAGTCATGTCTTCTCAAAGCTATAGGATGCCGGGAGCTTCCTATCCCTCCACACATGGACATTTATCACCTCACCCATGAGATCGAGGCTTCCGACATGTCTGCGCTACAAGCAGTCATCAGCTGTGACGAACAAAGACTCCAGCTCGAGAAGGAGGCTGAAATCTTGGCCGCTCAAGTATGTTTGTTTATCTTCCTGGTTACCATCCCACCAATAATGTCTGTCTTCTTCTACTGGACTACTAGTTTATTATAGCTATAGGCTTTTTTCACTGTGTCCCCATTCTGAGGTATCTCCCTTCCTGACATATATATATGCCTCTGCCGAATTACGAAGGATGATGGTGGCGGTGAAGCCCTGGATCGTGTTTATGAGCGCTTAGAAGCCATCGACGCGTCCACTGCTGAAAAGCGTGCTGCAGAGATTTTGTTTGGCTTGGGTTTCAACAAGCACATGCAAGCAAAGAAAACCCGTGATTTCTCTGGCGGTTGGCGTATGAGGATCGCTTTGGCTAGAGCGCTCTTCATGAATCCAACTATCCTTTTGCTTGATGAGCCCACAAATCATCTAGGTGAGTCTCCGAGTTACCGTCTTCCAAAGTGAGTTTAATCGTGTGCAATGCATCGACAACCAATTGACTTAGAGTGGGTGGGATCATTCTTGGAGGGATCAAATTGCATCTGTTTTAACTATACTTCTTTTTTCCATCAGACGATATGAATATTTACATTATGGTCTTAGGCATCAGCGCTAATTAATGTGCAGCGTGATGAAACAACATGCAAATCAGCATTCATTCGTCTGGCATGTACTAGTGCATATGAAAAAAGTCTGAAGTGCCTCTCATGTATATTATTGAATGAACATATCCTGTGTGTTAACGTCTAGTGGCATGTATACAGTGAAAGCATTACCATTACCATTATGGCTTTGTGTTAGTATGATACAAGCTACAAGCAACTACATGAAATCTTGTGCTGTCTGCTTTACATTACCATGCACCTAGATTGTGACATGTCCGTACTACTATATACATCCGACAAATTTGGGTTTGAATTCCTGGATTTATTTTGCATCAAACTTCCCAGAAATGTGTTAACTCATTACCTTTTTTTTAAAGAAAAAAAGAATTATTACTGGTTCTCATTATGTGAACCATATATTCATCTGTCCTGTCTGGCTTAACAATGTTGTTGGCTCATACACATCTCTAAATGGTTGATTAGCACTTAGTTGTCCTGTGTTTTGTTTCAATAATATGCATACATCTATCTCTGTTCAGTATAACTATGGTTTGTGTGAATTGTTTCCTGCCACATTCTTTCTTAATAATGTTTAGCACTAGGCTACCATGTGACTTGTTATATTTCAGATATATCTGAGACGTGGATGCTCTGTTCAGGATAGATCAATAGATCTCCGATACATGGTTCCTATGAAGTTTTTTGGCCCTGAAGTGTGTTTTTTCTTGATTAATATTAGCAACCCATTGCCACTGTTTGCAGATCTTGAGGCCTGTGTCTGGCTGGAGGAAACCTTGAAGAACTTTGACCGTATACTTGTCGTCATATCACACTCCCAGGACTTCCTAAATGGAGTATGTACAAACATCATCCACATGCAGAACAGGAAGCTCAAGCTATACACTGGCAACTATGACCAGTATGTCCAGACACGAGCCGAGCTTGAAGAAAATCAAATGAAACAGTACAGATGGGAGCAGGACCAGATTGCCTCGATGAAGGAGTACATTGCACGGTTTGGTCATGGATCTGCCAAGCTGGCCCGACAGGCTCAAAGTAAAGAGAAAACTCTTGCTAAGATGGAGCGTGGCGGGCTCACGGAGAAGGTTGTGAGGGATAAGGTACTGACATTCCGCTTCACTGATGTTGGCAAGCTACCACCTCCAGTGCTGCAGTTTGTGGAGGTCACATTTGGGTACACACCAGACAACCTGATCTACAAGAACCTAGATTTTGGTGTTGACCTTGACTCAAGGGTGGCGCTGGTTGGTCCTAATGGGGCTGGGAAGAGTACGCTCCTTAAACTCATGACAGGTGATCTCATACCGCTGGACGGCATGGTGAGGCGACACAACCATCTCAGGATCGCACAATTCCACCAGCACCTTGCAGAGAAGCTGGACCTGGACATGTCAGCTCTGCAGTACATGATGAAGGAATACCCAGGGAATGAGGAGGAGAGGATGAGGGCAGCCATTGGCAAGTTTGGGTTGTCAGGGAAGGCACAGGTAATGCCGATGAGGAACCTGTCGGATGGGCAGAGGAGCAGAGTGATATTTGCATGGTTGGCGTGGAGGGAGCCACACATGCTGCTGCTGGATGAGCCAACGAACCATCTGGACATTGAAACAATTGACTCTCTGGCGGAGGCGCTGAATGAATGGGATGGAGGGCTTGTGCTGGTGAGCCATGACTTCAGGCTGATCAACCAAGTGGCGCAGGAGATATGGGTGTGCGAAAAGCAGGCGGTGACCAGGTGGGAAGGTGACATCATGGAGTTCAAGGAGCACCTGAGGAGCAAGGCTGGACTGGACGACTGAGTTGAGTTGCGCCGTTTTGATCTTGCTACTCTGTCCTGGAGAGGAGATACCATCACTCTAGTTAGTGCTATACTAGTATTTCTTCGGCTCTTACTAAACTATACTGCCCCAGCCTGTCATGGGGACGCCGACTGCATCATCTCTTGAGTTTAGTATTCTCTCTCTCTCACTCTGCTGCGTGCGGTGCGGTGCGGTGGATGGTTGTGGGAGTGATTATAGTGCAATGCTGTATCCTAAGTTAAGTTGGATGCTTGCCACGGATGTTTGTACCTGACGGCCTGACCTCATCAACTACGTCTGATGCCATAGCCTATATGGTACTACTACTGTGTTTATTATCTATATTCGTCTTGTTGCACGCTTGGTAATTATATGTACTTGACGCTCTTGCTGCTCTTCCATTTGCAGCGGATGTGCCGTCCTCTTCTTTGGGTCTCTGGAGAATGAGGAAACAACAAGATCCAGCCAGCATAGCATGTATGTATTGTGTAATTAGCTGGTTTGTTGGCAGTGCACATGCATAGGTATATTATCTTGGTTTGCACTTGCATAATCACCTGCTGTTGTTACATCAGTGACCAAGATCCCCTAGCACTCCATGAAAAGATATCTACATGAAACTGTACTGCCCCATGATATTATTTATACTTGGATCGAATTAGTAAACCTATATATGGTTTGTTCTTAGTAATGATGGTCCAGTATTAATTGAAAGCTTGGATCAACAAGGGTTTAGCCCAAATGAGGAAAATTAAATCGGTGAATTAAACAGAACACCTAGATCGAACAACCTCTATTCCATATAGCCTATTCTTTGTTACAACAAAGAAAGTGAAAAGGCGGTATTTTAAGGTCTCATTTAGATGCGAGATTCCTAAATTTTGTGGAGATCGGACCAATACCTTCAAATGTGCTGTAGATTTCCCACGAGAAAAGAACCAAGTTAACCTACTAAATAGCCGGGATTTTTGCTACTACTGGAGAAAAACAAATCACTAGATTGAATCCATAATAAACTAGAAATTGAAATGGTAGATATTAACATGCAAAAGTAGGAGCATACACTTGTTCTTTCATGAAAAGTGTAGATTTTTCATGATGGGATGTTAAGAACCATGATAAGATTACGCCAGCATGGAATTCGAAGCTAAAACAAAGGGAAAGGAAAAAAAATATCAGACAGACAGAACTGCTATAAATTTAACTAGATGGAAACGAAATGCATCTCTGACCTCAATGATATTATGGTTTTGGGGACGGCCATATATAATAACAAGGATGAAGATGATGAAGTCTTTGAATGATGATGAATAGCAGAAGAGCACAGCTCCTACTTACCTTTCAAAAAAAATAAAAAGGCGCTTGTTTGCGGATGCAGCATCATCAAGATTCTCAGCCAAATCGGATGTGAAATCTATATCTGTGCTTCTTGTGATATATATGCATGGATGTGAATCTTGATGATGCCACGCCCGCAAACACCGACTATACTGTACCATCCATGGATTTACTGTACTACTAAGCATCATTCATATCTACTCCAGAGTAAATTCAAGAGATGCATTGGACACAAGTATACGAGGGAGAAGGGAGAGATTTGCTCTACTCTAGCCTCTTCTAGCTAGGGGTTTAATTTGCAGGTAGACGAGAGAGCACTGTCATATATAGGAGTACATCTGTCAGAGGTTGATAGACCAATTAACCATTAGAGTAGAGTAGTGTTAATTGGCCGGAGTTAATAAATATGGACAAGTTAGCACTTTCTCCGTTTCAAAATATAAAAAATTTTGGATAGATATGACATATTCTAATATTATGAATCTGAATAATAAATTTAGATTTATTGTATTACGATTTTATAGTATTACGATGTGTCATATTCATTCAAAAATTTTTATATTTTAGAGTGAAAGGAAAAGCTGCTGCTGACGTGTACCTGTTGCCCCGTACAACCTAGCCAAAATGCAACAGCCTGTTCCTGAAGAGCTTTACTTTTGCAATGTCCGTTTTGCAGATCAATTACTTAACTTTCCAATACAGTTTACAAACTTTGGACAGCCCAGGAGCATTTTGGTATCAAATAGTAATCGAGAACAAAGTGTGAGTGTGGTGAAAGTTGAACACAGAATATTAGGGTTGAAAAGCTTATCTCAAGTTTATTGTTTACGAGTTTTATCATCTCTTATTCATAAGTATGTATGATGCATCTCAAAATATAACTTCTTTACCTATATTTTCTTTCTTAATTAATCATAAATTTTTTCAATTAATTTTACTTACCTTTTAATATTGGTGCCTAGGACTAAATTTTTTTTATATTTTAGAGCAAAAATAATACCAAATATATATCGGCGAGCCCTAAATCGTAACTATACATATTTAACGCGACTTAAGACTAGAAAATCTGTGCCACAGGAACATGCTCTCGCTTGATTTTCATTAGCTGGAATTATTGACTTTTTTATGTGGTGCTGCCCCAAAAATTCCGCATCGCAGATCCTTTTGGGGCTCCCCATTCCCCAACTGTGTCTTGCTCCGGCTGCTGTGCTCAAGTAGGAGGATTTGGCTTGGGTTCCATGCCTGCACTGCACTGCAGAGCATATATGGAAATCTTCAAAACGACCAGAAAGATGTGCCTTGTGGTTTTCCACCTGAGGGCCAACTTGTTCCTTCCTCTTTTGGTGTTGTAAGGAAACAAGGGCCTCTTAATTCTTTTCTACCCAATGAGTAGGACCGCGCATCAGATTGTCTTATTATTATTTTTATCATTTGGTTTTGTTAATCATCTAATAGTACACTATAGTTCAAGGGCAGTAAGAATTGTTATTTCTGTCACAGATTATTTTCTATGAATGTCATCTTACCCATTTTGTCTGGTTCATCTAACATATTGCGTCAGAAATCCCTCCACCACGTAATGTGGTACACATGTTTTGGGGATGGTTGGGTAGAGTATCAAATGACATAAAACCACTTATTTGGTTAAGAGCAGCGACTACTTATTGGTCTATTTGGCTATGCATGAATGATGTAATTTTTGATAAAAAAAATTTATCTTTTTTTTAGGTTATTTTCTTACCTACTCATTGACTTCGTACATGAGTTATTCTTCATGAGCCTAGTTTGCAGGACCCAGTGGGTGTGGCTTGTTAACGATTGGACAAGATGGTTAAGGAATGTTTTACCCGAGAACATGGGTGACGATCTAATCTCAGGATTAATGGTTCTTAATATTCCCTATGATCTCTTGCTTTTTGTAGAGTGTGTGTGTTTTGGTTATGTACATCTTAGCTTGCAGAGACCGAAAGTGGTTTTATGACAATTGGATCACCTTGATGTAATTGACTAACATCGATAAAGCTTTTATTATCTTTAAAAAAAATAGTACACTACAGTTCAAGGCTAGAGTACGAAAGAGTAATAAAAAGCAGGGCCTAGAAAAAACTGAATGTCGGCTAAGCGAGCAGCATTGGTAATCTAGAACACTACAATCTGCTGTGGATCTAATACACAACAGAGATCATAGAACTGCATGCCTGTCAAGGTAATTGGTGATGTGCAGCATTGATAAGAGCATTGGTGATTGCCTGAAACTTCTCTACATCTCGGAGGGTTCAGACAGTACATATACTGTATTTTCATCATTTACAGCTTAGGCATATGCAAACAGAAAACAGAACTCCCAAAAGAGTCACGCTGTGTGTACCTTTATCTGTATTCTCTCCAAGTCCAGGAAAAAAAGGCATGAGGGTTAAAGACCAGAAAGAAAGAAAGAAAAAGTTCGGTTATTCATCTGTTAAGTCTAGGCCTCCGGCAAAACACTAGTTAGGCAGATATACCATGGTTATATGCAGATCTACTTGTCGGGAGCCACCACTGGAACGGCTGAGCCCTTGTGCTTGGGCGTCAATTCCACCAAAGATGGAGCACTCCGTGGCCGTGAACGAGATGATTCACTCAAGGACCGCTTCCACCTCCTTGTGCCATTTCGCTTGCTGCTTGCGCTAATAGGAAGAGCAGAAGACGAGCGTGCAGTGTCAGGAAAGTCTAAGTCGATCTTTGATAGGGTACGCAAATTCACTTGACGCTTTCTCAATGTGCTGTGCTTCTGTCCGTTGCCATCAAATAACCTGTTGCTTGAAGATTGTCTTAGTACGGTGTGAACAACACCGTCGTCGGTCAAAAAACCATTCTCCATACAATCACGCATGGCTAGGTCATCATATTCCTCATCAGACCTATTGCAATCTTCATCAACGGAACCTTCCATCTGTCATGCAAGTTACCAGAAAAAGATGTTCACAATGGATCCAAACAGTTTGTTATTCATGATAAAAGCATAACATAGCCAACAGAAGACAACTACCTCTTACCTAGATCCTCAAATCAGTTTGGTTTTATTTTTTTATACCTTAATACACCATATTACACTTTTTGCTCAATTGCCAGCTCAAACTGCCTTTATATTTCACAACATGTTGTGGACCTTTACTGTTGATATCTAAACATTCAGAATTTATCATTGGTAAGCAAAACATTTCTCTCTAGTTTTTTTTAATATAAGAAATATTAGTCACCTCAATGAAACAGTAAGCTGTACCAACATAGATGAAGATTAAGGTAACAGACCACATTGTCTCACCTCCTCATGAATCTCCCTTATGTCTTCTTCACTTAGGTCCTCCTCACTCCCTGAATTAGGTGGAACATCAGCCGCTTCTTCTTCTTCTTCTTCGTCATCATCACTTCCAGATGCCGCTGCTGATTCTTTAATCTAGCCCCCCCAAAAAAAAAATCACACGGTAAAGCAGAAAAATAAGATTCCAGGTCAGCAGTACTTCCTGTATTAGTAATTCTCTCTCCACTACCAGTCACATGACAATGTAAGGAGTAAAAATGCATACCTCTTTACAATGTCCATCCAACCTCTTAGGAGAACCAGAAGAAGGAACATGGCTTCCAGTATCTTCATTAGCATTGTCCCATGACTCGTTGACACTTCCAGCTTGACTTGTACAGCCTGCATCAGTAGGCCAGGCACTTATTCCGAAAGCGCCAAACTGGAGATTGACTGACTCTGCCCTTCCAATATTTAGAGGCCCGTATATTGGATCGCCTACATATTTCTTACTGCCATTTTCTGAACCGCCTTTTCCATCCCCACTGCTGGACTCAACCGGCCAAGCCTTTGAAACAGATCCATCCACATTGACAATGGCCATGAGCTTTCTTGAGGATCCTAACCTTTGAATCAATTTGAACATCCCCTTGGAACTCATGGAGTTGGCCACACATTGGTTTTTGTATTCCTCGTTTACAACTGCCACTGTGTTTGTAGCAGGGTCATATAACTGATCACCGGCAGCTCTCCTACGGAAGCAGCTAAAGACAGTGGCATGGATAGAAGCCACACTCCGATCAACATTAGTGTTGTTCACCTTGGGAACTAGGTACTTGTCAGCTCGGCTGCAGAGGTACTCTTGGATAGTTCTAATGTTGCTGATGTATTTGACGTACTTATTTTTTGTTGGGTCAAGGGTCATGTACTTTGCACGTACGGCAAACCTCTCAGTGTGCTTGCCCTCATCGGATATGTAGATCATAAAAGGTATTATAGAAGGATGTTTCCTCATTAGCCCCATCTGAAACATTAAAATGATTTGATAAAACCAACAAGGTTAAATTAGGACAGATGAATGCATGAAGAAGCCTATCATTGCACTTTGCGGTGAGTATAGTGTATCTATTTCTATTGGTCTAATAAATAGAGTAAATAAAATATAAGTTTGGGAAACTAAATAATAGTAACTGTTTAGGAAGCACCTACCACAAAATTAAGGCTTAGGTGAACACCCTCAACAACAACTGATTCCTTGCGATCCTCCCAGGCAGTAATCAACCGATCCAAACTATCAATCACCATCTCACTTTGTGCTTTGTAGCCTTCTATGGCCATCTGTTTCTTCCCAATTGGTTTGCCATCAGGTTTGTCATTGAGAGGCCTGGTTTTATCAAAATCGATGCTTGAGCTCCTCGACATGCCTGAGCATTTTTTGGCTTTGCGCCTAGCTTTAGCATCTGCGACCGCTACTGGGTCGAGGCATTCACCTGCATGATAGGTAGATGCCCAGAGAAGGGGATTTTGTTTCTCTTCAACAAAGCTCCGCATCATGTGGCGTATGGAATCGGTGGAGACTACAGTAGTGATTCCTAATCTGCTCCCCTGTTGAAAGAATGAGAGGAATAAATAATTATAAGGTCCAGCTTAGAAAGCATATATACACTGTGCTGCTCAAGCGCAGAAAGGCATGAGTGTAGTTGTTGTTTTGTTTGTTTGTTTGTGTTTATAGGTAAAACATGGAACAACAGCAGGCTATCCATTTAGAAGGATCATTGTTATCCTGGTGCGATTGAGAGGATGCCCTGGCATGAAATAACTAAACATTGTGCTGGTCCCATCCCAGGGAGAGAGAGAGAGAGAGAGAGAGAGAGAGAGAGGAAGTGCAGGAAACCAACCAGCAAGGTGGAAAGAGTAGACTTGCCGCAGCCGCTGGTTCCGCAGAGAAGAATGGTGACTGATTCCTTCCTTTCCCGGATCCTAACAAAAAAAAAAGAATATGTATTAGAGAAGAAGAAGGTGCGAATTAGTGAATGATTAGAAATAGAAAAGGAAGAAGAGAGACCTGCAGGCTCGGTGGAGATCAGCGCGCTGGTCGGGGGCGACATACTTGTAGAGGGCGAGGGCCTGGCAGACGAGGCGGAGGAAGAGCGGGCGCGGGATGAGAAGGGTGGTGCGGCGCTTGTAGAGCTCGAACTGGAACTGCCTGGGGCTGGCGGCTTCCGCGTCGGCGGCCAGCTCGTAGCGCTGCACGCCACCGCCACCGCCCATGGCCATGTCACCGCCCATGTGACCTCGGATCTCGTCGAACACCCTACCGCTGATCTGTGGTGGAGGGGAGGGGGATCTCATCGACAGGATAAATGGAATGGATTGAAGAGAGGGGAGGGGAAACCTACCTCGAAGGCGTGGCGCGGCTTGCATCCCATGAGCTGCAGCGTGCTGTGGAGGAGGGACCGCGTGTAGCGGAAGGTGGCGCCATCGTCGTCGACCACCACAATGTACAGGAGCTTCCCCTGCGCCTGCCCCTGGACGGCGGCCATGGCCCCTTCCTTTCCTTGCCCTTTCCCCCTTCTTCTTCTTCTTCTTCTTTCCTCCTCTCCCTCTCCTCGTTGGGTCAGGATGGGGGCAATTCCGTAATTCCCTTTTGCTTCTCTTGCTGTTTCGACTTTGCCTGCCCACCCGACACCGTCCGCACCGCACCTCGCCTCGCCAACCCCAACCCAACACAACACTCTCTCTTTCTAAAAAAGAAATACTAAAAGAAAAGGAAAGGGTTGTAATCAAATCAAAATACTCTATTGCTAACCAGCTAAATACAAGCAGGGTTTGAAATACCGTCGGGGCCCGGTTACCGTCACCCGGCGGTTCGGCGGTTACCGCGCGGTAACTGCCAAAAACCGCGACAAATTCGTTTTTGAAAATTTTGAATTCAAAACCGCGGTATGAGACGCGGTTACCGTGCGGTTTGGCGCGGTAACCGCGCGGTTTGGCGCGGTTATCGCGCAATGTTTGAGCAAATGAAGAACAAAATGAGAAAAAATAAAAAAAAATTAAAGAAATACTTAAAAATTTATAGAAATTTGGGATAATAATTAAAATATGTAGGATACTTGTGGGTATACAATAAAAAATGTTGGCATGATATTTTCTATATTACGGACTTGAAATCAATTGAACAATACATGTGGGTATAAAATAAAAAATTTTGGCATGATCTTTGCTATATTACGGACTTAAAATCAGTTGAACAATTCATAACATAATATTTCGACAACAACAATCAACAATCTGAAGATATCGCACAAAATGTCCACATGTTCACATGTCAAGATGTCCACAATATAGAGTTCACAGGTGAAATGAATACAGTCGACAATATAGAGTTCACAATAGAGTTCACAATATTACATCCACGATATGATAGTTCATATGACAAGCAATATGAAAATAGAAGTTTTGTTGGACGATTAAAGGAAATAGAGAAGGACGTACTAACATAGAGCCAGCTATAAGTTCCACTGATTATATGCCATGTTGTACTCCTCTGTGGACATGAGCATCAAGCCATGCGACTGTAGCAACTTTGCCTTGTATTCCTCCCAACTTTGACCTGTCCATGATGCTGTTGTTTGCCATTGAGCATACAATTGAGCGTACCACTGGGGCTCTTGCCACTCGTACACCCATGTAGGAGGGGGATAATCAGAAGGTTGGGGACGATTGTACGTATACGTTGGATAGCCACTTTCAATGCTAGAGGCACTGAATGAGCTGTAGCTATCCTGTGGTATGTCAAGATGCTGTCGTCCTTGTTGGTCACTCGGTGAAACGATAGTTCGTTGAGAGCTTGGAGCACCGTGATCATGGTCCTGAGTCGCGTGAGTGAAGTCGGCCTCACCTGCAAATGAAATTGTAGGAAGGAAATTAATCAATAGTGAAATGCATGGTAAAGGTCTAAATGGTAAATGAAGCACATCGCACCAATGAATTGAATAGGGCTGTGGTGACCCCCAGAAGGCACTTCAGTGGTTCCTTGTCCTCCTTGACCACCATCGTCTCCATCATCTGTATTAGTTATTGAGCTACTATCATTGGACTCTTAGTAGTCTGGGCTATCTTCAGTCTCTTCATCGCTATCAACATTGCGAGACTGTGGACCTTTACCCTTAGCTCTTTTGGATGTAGGTTCTTTTGGTGGCTGCTGAATCTTCCTTTTTCCAATATGAGTGTCACATATATTCACATCAGCCCACTCTGCAATACTAGAAGCTCTCGTGGTTCTGCGCAAGTCAGTCAAGTCCACTAAGTTGGCTACAAGTGGACTAGGCACGGGGGCGTCACTTTTAGTTGAGTCTTCATCTAGTTCTGGGTTGGCATTGAACCGAGCATTATCCATCCATTCTTTAATCTGATTGTTAGTGTCATAGAATGATAGGTCCGCTAGTCTCTGAAGGGGATCGTCGTCCTCCTTCCTAACTTGGGCATTTGCTTGCTGAATTCGCAGGCGAAGGTTGTAGTTCACATAAACTAGTTTGTTCAGCTTCTTGTGGGTAAGTTTATTACGGACCTTGGTATGCACGAATGCAAATGTGCTCCAATTCCGTTCACATCCACTTGAAGAGCAACATTGACCAACCATGCGCAACGCAAGCCTCTTCAAATTCGGCGTGTCTGAGGCAAACATAGACCACCATTGTGCTGCACATGGCAATTTCTATTTCACTAATGCCATACATATACAAATTCTACTTACACATAGTGACATATTACTAATAGACGCTTCGAATCTAGCTAAAGAATTTTTTTCAAATCAAATTTACAAAGTGCATCTATATTTGTGGTTAACAATTACAAAATTACAAACCATGGTTTTCGCATTCATATTACAAAGTACATCTATATTACAAAGTGCATCTATATTACAAAATTATAAAGTGCATCTATATTACAAAGCATCTATATTACAAAGTGCATCTACATTACAAAATAACAAGGTGCATCTATATTACAAAATTACAAAATTAAAAAATTACACAACCGCGGTATACCGGAGAATTGTGCGCGGTAACCACGGTTTTATCGCGGTTACCGCACGCTATTGCTACCAGACATCGTCCACAAATGCGACGGCAACCGTGAAAATACTCGCGATAACCGACGCAAATCGCGCGGTTATCGCGGGAAACCGCGCCGTACGAGCAGACTTACCGTGCGCTAGCTGGCGTGGACGATTACCGCGGCAAATCGCGCGGTTACCGCGGCTTACCGCGCGGTTTACCTTCTAGCCGGCGCGGTGACGACGGATCTGGGCGTGGAGTGGCCGCGTCGGGCATCGCCGAGGGTGAGGACGGAGTGGGAGAGAGAGAACAGAGCGAGGGGATGACGGTAGAGATGGGGAGGAGATATTTTCTCCTCCCCAGGCCTCTATGGGCCTGATGCACAGTTGCACACAGTAACGGGCCGGCCCATTTTTTTTTTATTTTCCAATTTTCAAATATATTCTTCGTTTTGCTCTCAAATTTGAATAAATTTTACTCTTTTTTGAGAAATTTCTTCACTATAAAACACTACAAATCAAGCTCTACCGTCACAATTTTTTTTGATTTTGTTTCTTTTTTTTTAAAATTTTGAATTCGACCGAAATTCGTTAAACCGTACCGCGCGGTACGGGTAACCGTACCCCCGCGGTACGGGCGGTAACCACGGTAACCGCGCGGTTACCGGCGGTATTTCAAACCGCGCGGTTACCGGCGGTATTTCAAACCCTGAATACAAGTGGCTTTCTTTCTTTTCTTGGTATCAAAATGAACAAACGAGTAGTAGCAGCAGTAGAGTAGTGGAGTGGAGTACTCCAGTAGGTAGTAGTACCCAAAAAAGCAGCAGCGGAGATCGAATTGGGAATTGGGGGAGGATTGGATTGGAAGAAGAAGAAGCAGAGAAGAATTGAGATGTGCAAGTCCAGATCCGACGCATTGGCCGTCTCCGGCTCCGTTGCTTCCCGATCCCGCCGCTCCGCCTCGGCCTCGGCCACCACCACCACCACTTCGTCCTCGTCTTCCCGGCCGGGCCCGGCCTCTTCCTCGATCTCCGGTAGCACAGCAAGCGCCTCCTCTTCCAGTTCAAGCTCCCTTGCCGCCGCCCGCGCCTCCCTCCCGGATCCGCCAGTGCTCTACCCGTTCCAGGAGCTCGCCGCCGCCACCAACAACTTCCTCGCCAAGCGCGCCCCGGCCTCCACCTACTGGCCCTGCACCCTGCGCGGACGCCACGCCGCCCTCTTCCAGCTCCGCCGCGCTCCACGCCTTACCCCCGACACCACCAACAACAACAAGCCGCTACTCCTACTCGCCGCCACCGCCAGGTACCACCATACCAGCCTCGCCCCCCTGCTCGGCGCCTGCCTCGCCGGACCCCACCTCTACATCGCCTACGAGATCCCCCCGGGCGCCGCCACGCTGAGCGCCTGCCTCCGCAGCCCTCGCAACCCCAGCTTCACCGCCCTCCGCACCTGGCTCTCCCGCGTCCAGGTCGCCGCTGACGTCGCCCAAGGCCTCGAGTACATCCACCACCACGCCGGCGCCGTGCACGGCCGCGTCTCGCCCTCCACCGTCCTCGTCTCTGACCCCGGCCTCCGCGCGCGGCTCACGCACATGGGCGCCGCCCAGTTGGCGGACACGGACGATGAGGATGCGGAGGAGCCGTCGCGGGAGGCCGACGTGCGCGCCTTCGGGCTGCTGCTGCTGGAGCTGCTGTCCGGGGAGCAGGCGGCCACGTACCGGGTGCTGCGGGTGTCGGTGGTGGAGACGGCGGCGGCAGCGCGGGCCAGCGGGCGGGTGAGGAGCTGGGTGGACAGGAGGCTGGGCGACTCGTTCCCGCAGGCGGTGGCGGAGAGGCTGCTGGAGGTGGGGCTGCGATGCGCGTGCGCGTGCGCGTCGACCTCGACGGAGGAGCCGCCGCCGCCGCCGGAGATGACGTGGGTGGCCGGAAAGATATCCAAGGCGTATCTCGACTCACGGGCTTGGGACCACACGCTTCAGCGGCCGCAGGCCGACCTGTCTGTCTCGCTCGCGCCGCGCTGAACAAGATGGCCCGGCTGCTTCTCATCCATGGCCTGGCCCAGCCCATCTCAAGTTCCAAGGCCCAACTCAACATTTTGTTCGGCCTTCTTTCGTTCCTTTCGGTATACTTCTTGCCTGGGATTGAGAAGAAATAACAAGGACTAACAAACAAACATCAATTCGTACGTTTACTTTGTCTTTGACCAAAATCTGCATTCAATTCATTATTACGTGCGCGGTGCTAATACTAAGCTTGTCTTCTCTGAGCCCAAAACTTTTTTTCTTCTCTTCAGTCTGACCAGCACGGAATAAAACACAACAAAAGTCACTAGCTACTTCTTCTGTACAAAGATGCATTTGACCAGCTACACATATAATTAACCTAGCTAGCTTGATTACATGTATAGCTCCTCTTGCAATGGTTCTATATCACATCTGACAGTTACCATTTCTTAAGTTTGACCTAAGCCCTCTGTTCGTTGTTTTAGCCCGGCCGCTACAACAATCAATCATGCATCCAACCTGGTCATGCAAAGTACTAGTACTTATTAGTAGTATTACAGTTTGTTTGTTTGTCATGCAAAAGAACAAATGAGCATGGAATTATGACTAGCTCGCTGGAGGAGCATCAATTTTGACCTTTTGCACCGTATGCACCCAGCTCGTTGCTGAGTATTAGTCTGTCTGTGGTAGTAGTTCGGTCAATTCAAAAGTCGCATCTAGAGAATGCATCTATCGTTATAATTAATTATAATTTAAAATATGATTGATGTGTCTACACTGTTATCAGGTCAAGATGAAGCTACATAGCCCGTGTTTAGATTCAAAAAGTTTTTGAAAAAAAACGTCACATCAGGTCACATCAGATATACGGACACACATTTGAAGTATTAAACATAGTCTAATAACAAAACAAATTACAGATTCCGCCTGTAAATTGCGAGACGAATCTTTTGAGCCTAATTAATCCGTCATTAGCAAATGTTTACTGTAGCACCACATTGTCAAATCATGGTGCAATTAGGCTCAAAAGATTCGTCTCGCAATTTACAAGTAAACTGTGTAATTGGTTTTTTTTTTCGTCCACATTTAATACTTCATGCATGTGTCCAAACATTCGATGTGATTGGTTTGAAGTTTGAAGTTTGAAGGGAACTAAACAGGCCCATACTCCCTCTGATTATAAATGGATATTGTGTTTTCCTGCACATGAATTAAACAAACAACTAATTAATTAAATAATGTGGTTATACCATTTGTTTATTTTATTTGTTTGTTTGCTTGTAAGAGGGATATATATTGTAGTATTAATTTATCGTTTAAAAAAGCATAAAAGGGATGAAAAAGTAAGGAGAGTAGAACATACCAAATCGAAACAACCTAGCTACGTACGTTTGAGAATTAATTGTAATTACTAGTAGTACATTGAGATTTTAGAGGCCGGGCAACGATCGATATGATGCACGGATTACTTATTTGACCAGCTGAGAACGGAATTAAAGCAAGAAAAGGAAGCATCTGGGTTTGTTCCTCCACCATCTACGTACTCGAGCAGTCGAGTCGATCGCGTTGTGTTGATTTAATTCGTTGATTCCCTCCAATTAATTATTCTCTAGCTAGAATTAATATATATTTTTTAATTAAATCTTCTCATTTTTTAGTCAAATTTTTTTAGGTTGAATCAAATTTATAAAAAAATTTAGCATCTACAATACGGAATTAGTTTCATTAAATCTAACATTTGATAATATATTTGTTTTAGGTTTAAAATATTACTATATTTTTTTATAAATTTAATCAAACTTTAAAAAATTTATTAGAAAAAAGGCAAAACGATTTATAATATGAAATAAATGGTACTTACTGGTAGATACTAGTACTAGATATTTTGATCAACTACTACTATACTATTACTCCTCCACTACTGTACTATTACTCCTCCATGCATGTATGGACTGGAGTATATACGCTGGTGCATGAAAGGTACTTCATCTGTTTTATATTATAAGTTATTTGCTTTTTTTTCTTATCAATTTTTTTAAGTTTAATTAAGTTTATAGCAAAATATAATAATATTTTTAATACGAAGCAAACATTGTATCAAAATATATTCAATGTTAAATTTAATAAAACAAATTTGGTGTCATGTATGTGTGTGTGTAAGTGTCTATAGACTCTCTGTCCTGTCTGCTACCTAGCATATAGTACTACAACTAGTGTATATATATACTAATATGCATTGTCGATTTTATATATACTACATCATCTTTTTAATAGATAACGTCCTTAATTTTTTAAAAATATTTATCATTTCTTTTATTAAAAGAATAGTATAAATATATTAAAGTGTAAGTTATATCTAAAGTTTTTTAATGGTAAAATATGTTACAACAAAATAAATAATGTTTATATAATTTTTTTATACGATGAATGATTAATCGTCGTATCAAAATTAACGGTGTCAACTGTTAAACTGGGAATACGAGTTCCAAGGAAAATAGCTAGAAATGCAACACGTGTACAACAGCACAACATACAGCGTTGAAGTGGTGATTAATGAAATTGGCTGTTGATCTCTTGCATAGTCAAACAGAGGCTGAAAACACATGGCCCAGGGGGTGGGGGGCATTACTTTTTTTTTTGATAAATCTTAATTTGTTGTATAGTTAGCTTGTGCTGACCCGGACATGCATGGACCAATTAAGCGGCGCGCTGACCAGACTGCGTCCTCCTGCCTTTCTTCCTTCCTGCCTGCAACCGTGCGTGAATAATATATATATACACTCCAAATTATAATTAGTAGTGGTAGTTTTTCCACAAACATTGCACATGCGCACGTGCTGGGGCGTCAATTTGATTTTCTCCGCTGCCCTTTGCACTGGAAGTTTTGCATTTGCTAATTAATTTGCGGCCGGCTATATATCGTTGTTTTGATTTTGGTCGTTTGATTGTAAGAAAAGCCCGACTTAATTTCACGTGTGCATTAGCGCAACATATATATATATATATATATATATATATATATATATATATATATATATATATATATAGATAGATAGATAGATAGATAGTTCCTCCGTCTCATAATATAGCAATTTAGAACCAGATGAGATATTTTATAGTACAGCAAATCTAGACATCTTTCTGTTCAGATTTATTGTACTATAAAATATTTCATTCAGTATTAGGTTGTAATATTATGAGATGGAGGGAGTACAAATTAAGTCCAGTGAAACGTATGTAAGACAAAAGAATCTGCCTCTGACGACTGAGATTAATCACTAATCAGTGGTAATATAAAAGGCAAGCATGCAGCTGCATATATACAACTTGTTGATTCCTTGGGGGCCGGGTTTATTTAATTATAACATTGAAGTATATTAGGTATCTGAAAACCTTAATTTGAACAAAAATTAAACAAACATCCATGCACTGGTATCGATATGATTGATGGATCTCCGTGTGATGGATGGATATACATGGAGTATGCATGCATGGCCTTAATTTGGCGTGGAGCTTGATTTTGTCTGCCCATCCATCTGTCTACTCCTCTATCTAATGGTACAAATTAAAACATATATTCCTCTAGTGAGTACTGAACATGAGAAGCTAGGATCGATCGCGCTAGTATACAAGAAGAAGAAGACGACGATAAGTTGATCACTAGCTAGCAATAGCATTAGCAATGACGATTTGGTGGTGTTGGTGCAGCGGTGAAGTATGAGGTGGAGGAAGAAGACGAGGAGCAGGATGAGGAGGAGGACTCGGATAGGCGGAGGAGCTCCTCCAGGTAGTCGGCGCCGAGGTCCTCCAGCTCCACCACCGCCGTCGACGGCTCTTGTTGCTGTTGATGTTGTTGCTGCTGATGTTGTTGGTGATCTTGTTGTTGTTGTTGTTGGTGCATGAGCAGCATGTGCTTGGTGGGCTTGCGGCGCTTGCGGATGGAGTGGCGGCGCTTGAGGGCGAGTACCGGCGATCCCCCGGCGGCGCCGAGGGCGAGCGCCTGGAGCGACTCCTGGACGCGGTGGACGGGGAAGTTGAGGACGGCGGAGGCGCCGCGGACGGAGAAGGCGGCCTGGTCGTAGGCCATGGCGGCGGCCTCTGGGCTGTCGAAGGTGCCCAGCCACACGCGAGCGCCCTTGCGGGTGGAGTCGCGGATCTCGGCGGCGAACTTGCCCCATGGACGCTTGCGCACCCCGATCAAGGTGCCCTGCTGTTGCTGCTGCTGCCTCGGCGGCGGTGCAGGGCTCCGCTGCTCACCTGCTGCTGCTGATGCTCGCGTGTCGGAGTCGTCGGAGGTGGATGAGAATGAGGAGGAGGAGGAGGAGGAGTCTGATGAGTCGGCGAGCGGCTCCATGTCGGCCATGAGAGTGGTGAGGATGTGCATGTCGACGTCGCGGTCGCTCATCTCCGGCGACAAGCTCAAGCTCAATCCGCCGCCGCTGCTGCTGCTGCTATGGATATGGTATTGGTAGCTGTTGCTGCTGTACGGCGGCTGCATCCTCAAAACGCAAACTCAAATGGAAATGGAAATGGAAATGGAAATGGAGGAAACAGAGGAGGAGGAGGAGTCGAAACAGGCCGACGCAGAAAGAAAGAAAGAAAGGAAGAATTCAAGAAAGAAGCATGAATCGTTTGGATGCGGCCATGTGGCCTCGCGCAATCTCTCGCTTTTTATAGGCAAAGGCGCGAGTGCTTTCTTTCCAAAAATAAATAATAAACAATCAATGCTAGTACTCACTCCATTGTGGATTTGTGGGCGGATGGATGGGTTGACTAGTCTACAGTGGGCCCCACCCCACCCTTGGGATGGAGATGGAATCGGAAACAGGACAACACACAGGGGCACGTGAGTGTGGGACCCACTCCTCTACTCTCTACGCTGACGTAGGGCGGCGACATACGACAATCCACCCTTACGTCGTCTCCACGCCCTCCATCCTCTGCACCCCTCTTGCTACGGCTCCTTCAAGTTACTCCATTTTAGTCACAGTTTTTCCTTTCATGAATGATTTTGTGATCCTTATTCAAGCATACAAATGAATTAATCCATTATTGTCTTAAAGCTAAAAATGGATTTGAAATAGTTTTCTAATAAAATTTATACATAAAAAGCTTTTTACAAAATCATACCGTTCGTTTAAAAACCCAGAAAGTGTATTGCAATCTTCCATTACTTTAAAAACAACAAGCCCTATGATAACTTCTGTATTTCCTAAAATAGATTCAAGGTTCACGGGGTCACTAAACATTATTACGGAGCATCATGTCCATCCTTTTTTTTCTTTCTAATTAACTGGACGGCTAACACGCAAACTTATATCATTACCTATAAATTTTGGACCCTTCAATCTCTTATAATTGCGGACAGAACTAGTATTCAATAGGGAAGGGAGGATGCCCATTAGTAGCAATGGTTCATCTTTGCTCATTAATACTTCTTTTCTCCCAAAATATATATAGTAATTCAGGATCGGATGAATTCTAGGACGAGTGGGAGTATATCTAGCTTTTAATTACCACATCAAGAATCATGTCAGCATATATATCTATGTATCTCTTACATAACATACTCGTAGCTATTTATATATATTTGAAAGAAAGAATAAAATTAATGTGCATTGCGCAACCGATATATCTGAATAATCCAGCTTCTATATTAATTAATTTCTTGAAGAAAAGGGATGGATAACTGTGTTCATGTTCACACCAAAAGTAAGAAGCTGATCCCAAAAATATGTGACTTCATATATGTTGCTTCCAGGAAGGCAGCAGGAGAAACAAAAGTTAGTTAGGCCCAGGATGAGAGGAGGCAGGTGGGTGCATGCATCACTGATGATGCCTGCCTGCTACTGCTATTGCTAAATACAACCTCCTGTGCGATATCCATATATGACCAAGTCTGTCGACTGTCCCTGCACGATCAATTAATTCATTATTCATGTACCTACAGTGCAATTAATATATATTGATCATAATAACTACCTAGATAAACTTTTAATTTAATCAATTCAGGAGGAAGGAGGAATGCTGCTTCGCGCCTATGCACAGTCTTAATTAAGGCCGGGCGCCGGTACACAATCCTTGTGATATCGAATAGTATTAAGTAATTCTTAATTGATTGTGATCAAAGTGGGAACAGTTCTGTATATATATATGCTTGCTACTAATATAACGTCTATAATATTATATTGCTCTCATTCTCATACAAGTCAGAAGAAAACGCTCAATTAGTATAGGAGTACTTCTCATCACGTAGTACATCTAAAATTAATGTGGGGGCATATATATTATATTCCATTCAAACCACCGTTCAGGCACTCGTAAAAGGTCTTCTATGTATTTTGGTATTGACTTTTGAAATTCAAATTCAGCTGATGAGGCCTATAATTTTTGAAGTTAAGTTTCAACTTCCAATGTGTGCATGACACCGTTAATTTTATGCAAAAGACTATTTTTACCCCTTATTTTGATAAATATTTTTTTTGCCTTTTCCTAGGCTAAAATAACTAGAGTACTTTTACGGTGGTCCCTTATAAAGGATGGATTGCTAGGTTAGGGTATCTAGCTTGAAACGGCTAGAGTAAGTATAGGGGCAAATAAAGTGAAGCTCAGTAAGAGCGAGTATAATAAGATAACGTAAGCGGGTTGTACATGTTGTCATAACATATTTGTGTTTATGTGAAAGAGTGGGAAGAGAAGAGAGAAGCAAAGCAAGCTACAGATTTGTAGCCAGCTGTAGCACGAATTCCAATAAATAAGTATATGAGAGAGATGGGTTGATTAGGTATTAATGATACAATATATATCTACAACTAACTATTATATGAGTAGGCTATTAGATTGACTATAAATGATGTTTCAAATTTTGAAGCTAGTAATTGACTATATTATTGAACTTGCTCTAAGATCGTTCGATAATAGATTGATGTGCTGAGGTATCGAGGTTGAAATGGCTAGGCTATGTATTTTTTTTAAATAATGGATAATATCCAACCTTTACTTCAACCGAAGATATAGGCATACAGCCACTTATTATATAGTTCTTAGCTGAAAACCAAGTATAATAATTTCTAATAAAGGATAAAGAGACAACACAATAATAAACGTCACCATCAAAGAAGAGAGACACTTATTCAAAAACAATCCTACCGTTAAATCTCCATCCAAAGTTGGTGAAATACATGACGGTTGTCTCCAAGTTCCGACATGCAACGTGAATAATCATTATGTCCTCTTCACTATGGCTAGGCTATGTGTTAACGCCAAAATTTATAAGATTTTTTAATGGATTCGGTTAAGGAAAAAAGTCAAGCAGTCGATGAAAGTTTATCTAGAAGAGACCAAATTCATGAAAAAATCGTGAGGACCATGATATGGTAGTTTAATTATATCTATTAATTAGGTAGTATTTAGTAATTTCCTTTTACCTTAAGAAAGTTTTGTTTATTTTCCGATTTAGACTTCTTTTTTTAATCTTTAGAAAACTTATAACGTGTCTGATCAGGACTAGTATCAACCCGAAGGTATAAATATATACACCCAGGGTCTTTGTAATTGATCTCTCGATCAATACAACTTTCGGCACATCACCACCCTCTTTTCTGAGATTTTATCACCGGCGAAACTTGGCACCTGACGCTGTGCTGCATTGCTTCGATCTCTGGCGAAAGGGTAAGCCCTAAATTCCGTTGGCCCTAACATTTGTATCGGTTATATTGGCATTGTTTAAGGCTGCATCGTTTCGATCTCTTGGATTGTTCTGATTCGGTTGGTATAATTTTCTACATGATATTTCAATTCTATCTTTAATTAGATTGTGTTTAGAGACACATCGGTTTAGTTGAGACTGTCTCGATTAGGTTCGATTTTCTATCTTAGTCAATATATCTCTATAATCACAATTATGTTTTAAATAGATTTGTTATATCCATCATGTTAGCATAAATCTATCGACTTATCTAAGTTATTTGATCAGACGTAATCTAGAACTGTCTCGGTTGGGTCTGATCTTTTATATTATTGCTGATAATCTAAGTCTTGCTAAGTTTATAGATCTGTGCTATGTTTTATCGAAGTGCTAGTCAATAAGTTATCTTTACATCGGACCTCTAACCGATGTATGCTTTAACCATCGAGCCTACATTTAATATTTTGTATCAATATCGGCCGATTAGTTCATTGAACATCTACTTCACCGTATTATCATTGGTCGATTGGATTGTTTGTTTAAGTCCTTCCATTATCTTTATCTAAGTGTCAGAATCTACATCGGATATATAGCTGATTGTTTAAAATTCTATCAACATCGGCTAGAATCACTATATCAGCTTATTGGTCAATCGACTCATTTATCATTAATTTATCTATCTTGGCAATTGTAGGATCAAATTGACTGGTACGTCCAAACCCGATATTTTAGGACTTGCACTAAAGTTAAACAAACCTCCTAGACTTTTGTGTGTCACAACGAAATTTTACGTCAGTCAACATTATGTATAGGGCAAACAAAGTAAAGATTAATATCGTTTAATTTGACAATAGATTTATGGTGTTACTCTCTAATGTATATTCGTGCATCATTTAACGGGACGCAAGGGATCAAAAGAAACCAAGAGCATATAGGGGAAATGATGCCAAACTCAAATATATGAAACGAAGCATTTAATTAATTAACTAATCAGAACCGATGCAATTAGTGCATGACATGTTAGTGCACTCCACTGTCTTCAAAGAAAAAAAGAGGTGCACTTCCCTGTCTGTCTCTATCGTCTTTCTCCAAAAAGGGCAAAAAGGCCGGATATACGATATTTTAGTACTAGTTAGCTACCACTACTGTGGCACTGTGCAAGAAAAGAGACACGTGAGTATTACAGTACATTAGCTAGTGCCTCGCCATAAGAACAAAAATAAAAGAAAGTGTTAGTGGGAAACTGTGAATTGAAATCTAAATATATGCGGCTAGCCGTGTGTCAGTGTGTTCGAAAATTTCTTCATTTCTCTGCTGTCGACGTCGATGCTGTGCTTGAAAGTAACGTTGACACACACATATATGCATGTTTAGCTACGCTTACCTGGATTCACTTATTAGCTACTCCCTCAGTATCAAAAATAAGTTTATTTTTTATCCATCCTACATATAACAATACAAAATAAAAAATACTAAAATATCTTAATTTTATCAAATCTCAATATAATTATTTTTCTATTTATCTATTCCCAATGTATTTATACCATAATTTTACAAACTCCAATACAATAAAATAAATTTATTTTAGGGTAAATGAAAAGAGTTAAAAAAAATAAATTTATTTTTGGACGAATGGCGTAATACAGACTGTTAAGTATGGTGATTGTGGAATATTTAATTGGAAAAATGGTGGGCTCGATCGATCGTTAGTCCAGCGGCTAATGTGAAGTGGTTGATTATACAGTACTCCTATATGCTAGGAGCATATATATATATAAGATAATTAATTTGTGATGTAGAAATTAATGCAATTTCTTAAGCAGAGTGTACAGAAACAGGGGATCAATGAGTGGGGTTTTCTTTTCCTCTACTTAGTACTAGAAAATATTGTCCTAAAAAACATAATTTTAAGCATGCTTATCTTTTCAATCATCTAGATTTCTCTAAGATTAAAATATTTAATTTGATGTATGCGTGTAAATTTGCTTAAAAAACATCTTTATAATATTACAGTATTGGTGAATTTTTTACACATAGTATTAAAAAAAAAGCAACTTTGTATTTTAGGGCCATGTATATCAATCAATTAGCTAGGTTGGTACAGACTGTTAAGTCTGGTGTGAGTGTGGAATATTTAATTGGAAAATTGGTGATGTAGTAGGAGCATATATATATATATATATATATATATATATATATACCATATTAAAAAGAAAGGAACCGTGGTGTCCGTTCCCACCGAAGCCGCTCCAAATGGCTGAGTTCGCGAGGCGCTCTTCCGAGCGCCTCGGTGCGTTCCAAACTCAAAACACTGTTGTGTACTGTGCGCGATACTATCTGACACTGTTTGTGTACTGCTAACACTGTAGTAGACACTGTTTGTGAACTATTCGACACTGTTTGTGTACTGTTTGGCACTGTTTGATACTGTGCGTGCACTGCATGTCGCTGTGCATTTACTGTTTGCACTGTGCGTGTTTTCGTAGCCATCGAGACGCTCGGAAAACCGACTCGCGAACTCAGCCTAAAAACGCCTCCCTCTCTCTCGCTCTCTCTTCTCTTCTCTCGCTTCAGCGCTTCACCGAAGCCGCCCGCGCGAGCCGTCTGACCGTCTCTCTCTCTCTCCTCATCGTAGCGCCGCCGCTCCTCCCGCGCCGTCGCGCCCGCGCGCCGGCCATCCCCCGCCGCTGCTGCCGCGCCGGCCATCCCGCGCCGCTGCTGCCGCGCCTGCCCTCCTGCGCCAGTCCTCCCCCGCCGTCGAGCCGGCCCGCCCCACGGCCGCCCCTCGCTGCCGCCACCGCCGTCGAGCCGGCCCGTCCCCTCTCGAACGCACAACTTGGTTCTGTAATTTTTTGGAAGTTCCGAAAATGATTTTCGGACAACTTCGAAAATTTCCAGAACGCACAACTTGGTTCTGTAATTTTTCGGAAGTTCCGAAAATTATTTTCGGACAACTCCGAAAATTTCCAGAACGCACAACTTGGTTCTGTAATTTTTCGGAAGTTCCGAAAATGATTTTCGGACAACTCCGAAAATTTCCAGAATGCAGAAATTGAGGAAAAACATTTTCGGACAATCTGTGCAGCCGGAGTTGGCGCTGGCGGCGAGCCTGAGGGAGTCGGCGTCGACGGGGTCCCGCGTCGGCACCGCCCTAACCTGGCGGCCGGGATGTTAGTGGCGGAACAAGGGCGGCGAGGGCTTGGAGCTGCAGCGGTGGGGCGCTATCGGCAGAAGGTCTGGAGCTCCACCAACGGCATTGATCTCTGATTTTAGTTCAAGGAGTAATAACAGTCTGAAGATATTTCTAGACACCACGTGTTGCACGCATTGATCTCAAATTCTCGACATCATATTGTAGTAATATTATACCGACATCATATAGTAGTAATAATCAACAAAAGCAGCAGCAACTGACAAAAGGTCCGATACAACAATGTGTGGTATGGAAATATAGTTGAGTAATTTCAGTTCAACTAGGAATTATAGTATTACTTAACTATATTCTATATTTTAGGACAAATGGAATATATGAATTATCCATACGGCATGTCATCGCACTGTGAAGTGCCTCACAAGTCACATTGGTACTTGCTGCACAGTTCTTGAATGTGAGGTAAGATCTGTCTCATCCAACTTTCCCTTTCACCAGTGCACATTGCATTGTGTAAGGCATGTCATTGCACTGTGATTGTAGGAGCGTGGTGTACACGGCATGTCTCTCCCTCTCTCAAATGGTATTGACTTAAAACTATAAGCATTCTTTTTTACATGACACAGCACACAAATAAAATTATTCAATGAATCTATTTTAGCACGGGAACGTTCTCGTCACACGGCTCGCTATGCTAGCCTTACACCGGAACAAAGGCAAGCAAAGCTAGATCGTCAAAGAGCAAAGCGACAAAATGCAACACCAAGTGAGAGGCAAAAAGAAAGTGCCTGCCGAAAAGCTCGTAGGCAACGTTTGACACCTGATGAGAGGCAAGAGTTGAATGCCCGTAGAAGATCAGCTAGGCAAAGTTTACCGCCTAATGAGAGGCAAGCATTGCTAGATCGACGAAATACAAGCGATGCAGCTAGACGGGATACACCATGTCTTGAATCCATCGCGATGGAATGCCCGAATTTTGGTGCTTCATCAGCGGTAAATCCATCATCTTCACACAACCTTAATGGTGCAGAGTCCACACCACAATCATTTGTTATGGATGATGGTAATATTCGCTTTCTTATTACTTTTATAAAAATATAAAATAGATGTACATGTACCTTACTCTCACAAGTGGCAGTTACAATGGAAACTACCAATGAAGATGACATAGATGAAGAGTGCCACATGTTTGCTGGTGAAGGTATTTTTGGTAGAACTCTCCTTCTTTTCTATATCATGTAGAGCATAGTGTGACTCAAAACTAAATCCATCCAGATATGGACTTTGATGACGATGACGATGACGAGTACTACATGTTTGCTGGTGGAGGTATTTTTGGCTTAGTTCTCTTCTTTCCATATCTTGTAGTGCATAGTGTGACTCCTTAAAACAAATCCATACAGATGGGGAAGATGAGGAGGACATAGACTTAAATGAAATAGAACAGGACTCAGTTGAACATGATCCCTACGACCATGTGTACAGTAACATACCTCGTAACACACATGTCCTGAAGCCCACAGCAAGTTGCAAGCATTGTGGTGCTAAGAAGTTCCAGTATGAGACAAACGGGTTTTGTTGCCGGGGCGGAAAGATCAAACTGTCTAATTTGGAAACACCCCCTGAACTAATGAGGCTCTGGTCAAGCATGGATTCTGATGCGACACATTTTCGAGACAACATAAGATTCTTCAATGGACATTTTTCTTTCACCACCCTTGGTGTGAGCCTTGATGAGCGCTACACCAATATGAGGTCAGGCGTCTACACATTTCGAGCCCACGGCCAGATATACCACAACATACACTCTTTTGGGCAGCGAGATAATGCCCCAGAGCATCTTGAGCTATACTTCTATGATGACGATCCAAGTCTAAATCATCGGTTTCGTCGCTCCCCTAGCCTTGACCAAGAGGTTGTTAGAAGACTTGTTGAAATCCTTCGTGGCAACCCCTACTCCCAAACCTTCAGATGTCTAGCGCAAGCTGATGACCTTGATGAATATCGTGTCACACTAAATCTTGATAACCGTTTGGATCAGAGGCGGTATAATGTGCCGGTGACTTCGGAAGTGGCTGCCGTGTGGGTAGAGGGGAATGAACTGCGTACACATTTCGAACGTAGCGTTGTGCTATATGGGAACAACAATACCAAGTACAACATCCAGTCATATTACGGTTGCTATGACCCACTGTCGTACCCTCTCTTCTTTCCGAAAGGAGAGCTCGGATGGCACCCAGAAATCCCAAAAGTAGGTGTGTCCATAGAGGATGTAATCGCATCTCGTGGAAATAATCATGCTGACTCAGGTTATCATTTCCATCCATGTATTGCTGGCTAATCCCCTTTTATCTGATGGTTTACTTCCCTTAGCTCTTACAATGTTTTTGCTCTCATTCTTTGTGTAGATTCAAATAGCAGACTATGTGTCTCCGTTAGGGATTACTATTGCTACAAGTTCCAAATGCGTCGTGGTATATTCAACCCACTATTGTATGGGAAGCGCTTGTTCCAGCAATTTGCAGTTGATATGTACATCAAAGTAGAAAGCACTCGACTAGACTACATAAGGCGTCACCAGGTAGAGATAAGGGCTGACCTATACAAAGGTGTGGTTGATAGCATTCATGCTGGAGAGAGCCGTGCGAGCCAGGTAGGCAAACGTACTGTGCTCCCAGCATCATTCATTGGGGGTAATCGAGACATGAAGCGTCGGTATATGGACGCTATGGCATTAGTGCAAAAATACGGGAAGCCGGACATTTTTTTGACAATGACATGCAACCCTAACTGGGAAGAGATAATAGGTAACCTTGAGCCTGGGCAGACACCCCAAGATAGGCCTGATCTCATAGTGCGCGTGTTTCGAACGAAACTAGAGGACCTCAAGAAACAATTACTTGAGAAGCATATCCTTGGCAAAGTGATTGCTTATGCGTATGTGGTTGAGTTCCAAAAGAGGGGTCTTCCACATGCACATTTCCTTTTGATCATGGACGGAAAATACAAGCTCACTTCTCCCGAGCAATATGATTGTATCATTTCCGCTGAACTTCCAAACTAGCATAAGTATCCGGAGTTGTATGAGATGGTCGTCAAGCATATGATGCATGGCCCATGTGGGACTCTGAATCGTAAAAATGTGTGCATGCAAGACGGTTCATGCAAAAACCGCTATCCTCGAGCTTTCAACGTGGTTACCATAAATGGCAAGGACTCCTACCCTGTGTACAGGAGACGCGATAACAAGCGATGTGCTAAGGTTCGAAAGCAGATGCTGGACAACAGATGGGTAGTGCCCTACAATCCTTACCTCCTAAGGATGTACAATTGCCACATCAATATGGAGGTTTGCTCTAGCATCAAGGCTGTGAAATACCTATTCAAGTACATTTACAAGGGGCATGATCGAGCATCTGTCGGCCTAGGCGAGGCCGATAGCAATGGCAACATTGATGAGATTCAACAATATAGAGATGCAAGGTGGGTCACCCCACCAGAAGCACTATGGCGTATATATAGCTTTGACCTTAGTAAGGTACATCCGCCTGTGAAACAGCTACAACTGCATCTTCCAAACATGCACATGGTCTCATTTCATGCGGGACAAGATCTCCATGATGTCGTAGAGCGAAATGGAGTCGAGAAGAGTATGTTAACTGAGTATTTTGAGGCAAATAAAGTTAACGAAGATGCCCGAGGAATCCTCTACAAGGATTTACCAGAGGCATTTACTTGGCAGGCTGGCCCAAAAGTATGGCAACGAAGGAAACGACGAGTCACTCAAATTGGGAGAATCGTGACAGCTCATCCTGCAGAGGGGGAGCGATACTACCTTAGGGTGTTGCTAACCCATGTGACCGGCACCACCTCCTTTGAACACCTTAGGACAGTGGACGGTGAAGTCTGCTCGTCCTTTCGTGAAGCTGCAGAAAAAAGGGGTCTTATCGAGGCAGACAACACATTAGATGAGTGCCTTACTGAGGCTGAGGTGTTCCAAATGCCATCATCGCTACGGAGGCTCTTTGCCACGATATTGGTCTTTTGTGAGCCAAGCGACGTACTTGGTCTATGGAACAAGCACTTGGAGGGAATGTCGGATGACTATCGTCGTTCCCACACGTGCCCACGTACAATTGAGCAGATGGTGCTTTTGGACATTAGAAATATGCTCCAGTCGATGGGAAAAGAAATAACGTCATTTCCTCTACCCGAAATTGATGAGTCGTACGACACTGCATGCAGCGAGCCTAGAGAGATCTTTGAGGAGTCTACAATCGAGGTGGATCATGAGCACATGGATTTGTCAAGCTCACTCAACCCTGAGCAAATATGTGCTTATGATGAGATATTATCCGCTATTGAGGGCGGACAAGGAGGCCTCTTCTTCGTAGATGGCCCTGGAGGTACTGGAAAGACTTTTTTATACAAGGCTCTACTTGCTACTATTCGTGGTCAGGGAAAGATAGCCGTTGCAACTGCGACGTCTGGTGTAGCTGCTTCCATCATGCCTGGCGGTAGGACTGCCCACTCAAGATTCAAGATCCCACTGAATATTGATGATGGAGGGGTATGCAGTTTCACAAAGCAGAGTGGGACAGCTAAACTTCTCCAGAGAGCTTCCCTAATTATATGGGACGAAGCTTCTATGACAAAACGGCAAGCAGTTGAGGCCCTAGATAGAAGCATGCGCGACATCATGGACCATCCTGATGTGCCATTTGGGGGGAAGACAGTTGTGTTCGGCGGAGACTTTAGGCAGGTACTCCCTGTTGTTCGGAAGGGAACGAGACCTCAGATAACCGATGCAACACTACGTAAGTCCTACCTTTGGGATTGTATGCGCCAATTAAGGTTGGTTACAAATATGAGAGCGCAAAATGACCGATGGTTTGCCGAATTTCTTCTTCGCGTTGGCAACGGCATAGAGGAGGCATGTGATGATGGCTACATACGGCTTCCAGATGAGATATATGTGCCATGCACCGGGAATGATGACGACCTCAACAATTTAATTGATAATGTGTTTCCGATGCTTGATGCTAATCTAGCCGACCCAAACTACATCACATCTCGAGCCATCTTGTCAACACGGAACGAGTATGTTGATCAGATAAACATGAAGATGATCGATCGTTTTCGAGGGGAGGAGATGTTATACCACAGCTTCGATCGTGCCGAGGATGATCCTCACAACTACTATCCTCCTGAATTCTTAAATTCATTAACCCCTAATGGATTGCCTCCGCACATACTAAAGCTTAAAATCAATTGCCCCATTATACTTCTGAGGAATATTGATCCTGCCAACGGACTCTGTAACGGGACGAGGTTGGTGGTTTGAGGATTCCAGAGAAACACTATCGACGCCGAGATAGTGCTTGGTCAACATGCTGGGAAGAGGGTGTTCCTTCCTAGGATACCCCTATGCCCCTCCGACGATGAGATGTTCCCATTTCGTTTTAAGAGAAAGCAATTCCCGGTCAGACTTAGCTTTGCCATGACCATTAACAAGGCGCAAGGCCAGACCATTCCAAATGTTGGCGTGTACCTCCCTGACCCGGTGTTCTCTCATGGTCAGTTGTATGTTGCATTGTCTAGAGCAACAGCAAGAATGAACATTAAGATCCTTGTGGTACCAAGCAAGGACAAGAGCCATCGTTCCATGTCTCGTGGGACGTACACAAGGAACATTGTATATAGAGAGGTTCTCACGTCATAGAGGTACTGATTTCGGAGCTAGCACCACTGTAGTATGTTGCTTTGAACATCAATCTCTGAGTTAGCATGCAAGTAGTTAGCTTTTGCTGTACCAGCACTATATTTATGTGCTGATGTTTGTTTTTACCTAATTTCAGATGTAAGATATATATTAGCACTTAGCTTTCTACGCACTTATGATTTCCTGTAACATAACCACATAATTTGTATTATTCTGGAAATATCAGTTGAATTCATAACACTATGGAAATGTTTGTGTCATGCGATGGTCTCATTTGTGAAGTGGTTCACAATTTATGTCTAACCGGTTGAGCAGCCCATGATATGGCTAGTGAGAAAGACAACTGGGAACCATCTCGAATTACCCTCCCCACCTGATCTGCTTAAACTAGCATGACCAGTCCACCCGTTCTATCCAAAACCACCTTGGAAACACCATAGAGAGGGATGGTATGACATTGAAGACACGCACCAACCACAAGACGATTCGAAATGAATCCCGCAGATCCAGAATCCCAGAAAATCCGGACTCGCCCCTTCCCAAGCAATGCTAATGGGAACCCAGCTGATGGGATACAGAAACCACCGACAAAATTGTGCCTATAAAAGGAACCCAAGGCAACTTCGAAAAGGGCAAACCCCCTTCTTGAACTAAGCCAGTCAAAAAAATCTTAGCCCATGGAAAACCCTAACGGGTATGCCCAACAGTTGAAGTACCTACTCCAGCAAGTGGAAAAGCAGGCGCCACAAATTAATAAGAACTTATTTAGTCTAAGACAGGACTTAAGTGAGAAACCATAGGTACTAAAATAGAAATATTAAATGGATATAATATAAAGCTGCCCATGAGACGGTCAGTCAGAAAAACAACTGGGAACCATCTCAAATTACCCCCACCCGATCTGCTTAAACTAGCATGACCAGTACACCCATGCTATCCAAAGCCACCTTGGAAACACCAGAAGAAGGATGGTATGACACCAAAGGTACGCACCGACCGTAGGACGATCTGAACCGAACCCCACAGATCCAGAATCCCAGGAAATCCAGACTCGCCCCTTCACAGGCAGTGTTAATGGAAAACCCAACTGCTGGGATTGAGGAACCACCGACAAATGGTGCCTATACTCCTTTATACGTTTACAAGCGTGGTGTCCGTTCCGCTAGGACCACCACCTCTACCACTGACNTTCGGTCTTGCATTAAGACACATCCTAGACCTTGTCTCGATGCATCACAGAAGATCTCAAAATCCTTTCGGATGTCAGGCAGGGTAAGGACGGGAGCAGTCGTCAATCTTTTCTTGAGTTCTTGAAAACTGCGTTCACATGCTTCCGACCATTCAAACTTCTTTTCCTTCTTTAGGAGTTCCGTCATTGGTCGAGCTAGCTTGGAAAATCCTTCGATGAACCTCCGGTAGTAACCTGCTAAACCGAGGAAACTACGGATCTCAGACACCGTCTTGGGTGCGTTCCAGGCGAGGACGGTCTCAACCTTACTGGGGTCTACTTCAACACCTTTGGTGGAGATGACATGGCCAAGGAAGGCTACTTTATCCAACCAAAACTCACACTTCGAGTACTTGGCAAAGAGTTGGTGTTCACGCAACCTTTCCATTACTTTCCGTAGATGATTTGCATGATCTTGTTCATTCTTGAGTAAATCAGAATGTCGTCGATGAAGACCACAACGAACTTATCCAAGTAGTCCATGAAAACTTTATTCATCAGGTTCATGAAGAATGCCGGAGCATTGGTGAGTCCGAAAGACATCACGGTGAACTCATACAAGCCATACCGCGTTGAGAAAGCGGTCTTGGGGATATCTTCTGATCTGATTTTGAGCTGGTGATACCCAGATCGTAGGTCGATCTTGGAGAATACTCTGGCTCCTTCCAATTGGTCGAACAAATCGTCAATCCGTGGTAGGGGATACTTATTCTTGATGGTTACTTCGTTCAAGGCTCTATAGTCTATCACCATTCTCTCAGAGCCATCTTTCTTCTTTACTAAGAGCACAGGGGCTCCCCAAGGGGACGAGCTGGGTCGCACGTAACCCTTGTTCTGAAGTTCTTCGATCTGTTTCTTAATTTCTGCCAGTTCGTTGGCTGCCATTCTGTAGGGTCTCTTGGCAATGGGAGCGGTGCCTGGGGCAAGCTCTATGGAGAACTCAATTTCTCGATCCGGTGGCATCCCGGGTAGTTCTTCTGGGAACACATCGGGGTACTCGTTGACTATGGGTACCATTTCCAAGGGAGTGGCTTGCAAACTGTTCAGGGTTGACCGATTTCCGGGAAGGAGGGGAGTGAAACGCACTTGTTTTCCTCCGGGTCCTTGCAAAGTGATGGTCCTATCGGCACAATCAATTTGTCCTTTGTGCTTAGCCAACCAATCCATCCCTAGGATGACATCCAGACCTTGGGAGTCTAGGACTATGGGTTTGGCTGCGAAGCTAACCCCTTCTATCACTAGATCAACCTTGGGGCATAGTTTATCTGCCCTTATATCCCTTCCAGGGGAATGTATTACCATAGGTACTTGTAAATTTTGGGTTTTCCAACCATTTCTTTTCACAAAAGCTTGCGATATGAACGAATGAGAAGCTCCTGAATCAAATAGAACGAGTGCGGGTATGGAGTTGACAGAGAACATACCCATCACCACGTCGGGGGCCTCTTGGGCGGTTTCAGCTTGAATGTGGTTCACTCGACCTCGTCCAAAGTTGTTGGAGGCGCGAGAACCTTGTCCACTTGTCTGAGTGACTGGACGGGACTGTGCAGGTGCTGGGGTCCTGGGGAAGCTAGCATCAGAGCGTCCGGGGTTAGAATTTCCCTGATTCCGAGGACACTGCCTGGCGTAATGTCCCATTTGTTTGCACGTGAAGCACTGCACATTTGCCATTCCTGTGGGCGAATTGAAGGAGGAGACACTGTTCCTTGCGGTGTTGCCACTAGGGGCATGCTGCTGGGGCGACGGAGTAAGGCGGGCACCGGCGGACGGGGAGTAAAGCCAGGTTGGCGACTGACTTGATGGGCAGGTTGGTGGTACTGCATGGGATGTCCAACACGAGGGCGTGGCGCACCTCGGAAAGGGGGCGCTTGGTGGGTAGACTTGCGCTTCTTGTATTCCTCAGTTGCCTCTTTTCTGGCATCCTCCAGAAGCAAGGCCTTGTTGACCATGTGCTGGAAAGTGGGGAAGTCATGGGCAAGCAACTGGATTCTCAACCCTACTGCGATTCCCTTCAAGAACTTCCTGATCTTTTTCTTGTCGGAGTCCACTTCTTCGGGAGCATACCGAGCCAATTTGTTGAAGCGACTCAGGTACTCATTGACGCTTCCTGTACCTTGTTTCAGACGATTGAACTCTTCTTTCTTCATGTCGATGGTACTTTCGGGCACATGAGCTGCACGGAAGGCATCGGCGAACTCTGCCCACTCAATGTTGACAGCGTCTGGATGGGCATTACAGTAATTCTCCCACCAGTCGGCTGCAGAGCCTCTTAACTGATGTGCAGCAAAAAGGGTCTTTTCCACTGGGGTGCACTGCACTAGGTTGAGTTTTCTCTCAACATCCTTTAGCCAATCGTCGGCCTCAACGGGCTCGACGGTGTGAGAGAATTCCGGTGGATGGGATCTTAGAAAGTCCGTTAGCTTGGATCTGTGATTGTTATTATGGAAAGGCACTGGGTGCGGAGCCTGCGGCTGCAAATTCTGCTGGATGCCTGCAATGGCTTGGGCTAAGCCCTGCAAGATCTGAGTCTGAACTGCCATCATGTGCTGGTAATCTGCCTGAAGCTGGGGAGGCGGGGGTAAGTCCTGTGCACGGTTTGCTGCAGGATCTGCCTGAGCTGGAGCATTAACCGGTTCATTCCCTGACTCATTTTCCGATTCTGGTTCTTCCCTGCGGGTTTCGTAACCCAAACGAGCTGGAGCACGAGCTACACGACGGGGACGGGTAGCCATCTAATCTCCCAGAAAAGGGCGGGGTAAGAAAACAGAACAGCACTTAAAAAGGGAAGAAGTAAAGTAAACGAGCTCAGAAAGCACACACTAGTCATAAAGCTTTTCTCAACTCGGAAAGCACCTAAAACAACGGGTGTGGACAAGTCACAGAGCTGCGCCGAGCTTGACTGTACGCACACCACCTCAGAGATCCAGACTACCAGACAACACCCACAACAACACACTCACACACTACCTCGCCACGACTCCGAAAGAGTTGGCGGCGGTACAAAAGGTCTAGCACACGAACTCCACCTGCAGCAGACGAACTCTACTGCTCTCCTGCCTGGCTGGCTCCGGTGGTCGGCTCGTCTGAAGAGGACACGTCGATCGGCGCACGCGAAGGGACCGGCGGAACCTGTCGAGGGCCGGCAGCAGGGCGGCCTGCTGGCGGGGTAGGAGCTGGGTGGTCGAAACGGAACACGGTGGAGGAGCCCACAACGCGCTTCCGCGCGGTGCGGATCAGTCGGAGCCCACGGCGGCTGACGACTGGGGTGTGACCTGGGGTGTAGGAGGGGCTGGCACGGTGGGGGTAGGGAGAGTAAACTGGCGAGTACGGCACACGCGGGCTGGGGGAGCGTGGGCCGCTGGGGGTGCGAGCAGAGCCACGTGAACTGTAGAAGGACAGGTGGCTGGAGTGGCAAAGGCGGCCAGAGTCCCAGGAGGTAGTGTCCACGGAGGTGACACCCTCCTCAGCAAGGCGGGCCTCCAGTGCGGCGTAGCGGCGAGCCAAGGAGCGGTAAGCCTCAAGGAGAAGGTCGTGCTGAGTGGCCTGAGCGCCAGAAAGCTCCACCATGCGCGTCAGCGCAGGGTGCGACTCACGGTAAGGGCAAGGGTAGCGGCTGTCTGCACGGCCAGGAGGGAGCTGCGGGATCAGCCGGAAGGCCGAACCTGCAAGGCGACGACGGTAGTCGTAGGCCAAGCGACGCAGAGCGGTCCAGGAGAGGTCCTGGTACGCGAGCTGGAGCGTGGGGCGAGCCAAGTTGAAGTGGTGAGGGCGAAGGCCAGCGCTGTGTGTACCTCCGCGGGGGTAAAGGTACACGGACAGCTCACAGCGGGGAGGGAAGCGGTCCACGGAGTACCCAGCGTACTCGGGACAAGAGAAGCCAAGGAAGCCAGCGAGGTCTCTCAGCTGGTCGACGTGGTGACCCTCACCAACGCCGTGGGAACTGTGGGTGGCGTTGACTGCCATCTACAATTTTGAAAAAGAAAGAGAAGTCAGTAACCAGTTTTGTAAACAGAGTAAGAGAAGAAGAAAAGAACCGAACTTTTCGCAAATAGCTTTTTCAGAACTTAGCATCCTTACGGTCATCTAACGTCGGGTTTCGTCCTAGGCCAAAGCTGCGCTCTGATACCATCTTCTGTCACGCCCCAAACTGGCCCCGGGCGGAGACCAGGATAGAGCGGTCCAGATTGACCTGTATGCCTGTACCAGTCCCAGGAAATAGCGCTGGTACAACAGGAAGACAGAATATCACAACAACAGCGGTCTCTTTATTTAAGAGTAGGATTACAACCAAGGTTGGAACTGCGGACAGAACCCGAGTTCACAACAGCATTACAAAAAGGCGGAAGCGGAAAGCGGAGACTAGCCCTAAGCCACAAGCAAAGCCTTGGGGAAGGCCGAAACCCTACTACTGCTCGAAGTCTGCTTGCTCCTGGAAGAACTCTTCATCAGCAGGGTCCACCTCTTCATCTTCGAGAACTGGGGGGGGTTTAATTATATAGAGCAAGGGTGAGTACAGGAGTACTCAGCAAGTCAGGGGAATTAAGTGTTTAATGCAAGCTTCAAGGGAAAGCCAGTTATTTTTCACAATTGGATTTTAGTTTAAGACTTTAGAAACATCTAAGTGAGTGCTTCTCAACGACACGGATGAGAAAGTGCGTCTCATCCGGCCGGAGCAGTGAAATTGTATCGATTGATTCTTGTCGGCACGAGAGGCTCCCTGCCAATCGTTCACCGACCCTGGCTGCTCCAACAGCCACAACTCACACACGTCGGTACGAGAGGCTCCCTGCCAATCGTCACCGACTCCGGCTGCTTCAACAGCCACAAGTCAACACATCGGTACGAGAGGCTCCCTGCCAATCGTCACCGACTCCGGCTGCTTCAACAGCCACAAGTCAACACATCGGTACGAGAGGCTCCCTGCCAATCGTCACCGACTCCGGCTGCTTCAACAGCCTTAAACCAAGCACAGAACGGAAAACCTCACACCAACAGCAGTTCACAAGGTGTTCAATAAAACTACGCTAAGGAATCACCTCACATCCGCCCATGACCGTGGGCACGGCTGTTCGAACAGTTGTTAACCTCTGCAGAGGGGGTACACTTTACCCACACGACGTTACTAACCCCGAATCACCCAGCCCGCGACCCTCGGTCACGTCTGGCGACCTTAAGGCTTTCACGACAAGGCATTTCGAAAGCCGACTCAGGGTCATCTTATGCCAACGGGAGGGGTCCCACGGACCAACACCAGGTTAGGTCCCAGACCATACTGTGCCAGGAAGCCCAGGGGTCCTCCCCGACACCACCCCGGCGAATCCACTTGTCCCTTGGCATCAAGATTTCCCTGGCCTAGCTAATTACTCAGCCAGGGGCGTCCCATATCACCCATGTGGTCGTACTTGACATATGCTTGGATGTAATTCCCAAGGAATCGGTCCTTAGAGCGAGAACGGGCAGACCGTACCTCCAGTACGTCTCCCGTACCGCGAGTTTTAGAAACTCACTTTAGTTTTCAAGACACCGACCCAAGTGTCGGGTTTTCCAAGCATTTTGTAAACTCAAGTTTTACCCAGGTGATCAATTTTAAAGTTTGAGGGGAGTCTCGATATTCGTACGCGAGGTACGGATACCGAGGCATCACCTGAGGGGTGACAAGGGTGTTAGGGTATTAATATCAAAATAATACATGAGGTGGGTTGCAACGAGGCCAAGTGTCCAAGTGTGAACCTAAAATGCATAGTTTGCGAATCAAAATACTTAATTTAAATTATAGGTTCAATTGATCAAAGGTGACTTGCCTTGCTCGAGATCTTGAGCTTCTTCCTCGAAATCCGCGCACTGCGGGTCTTCGGGCTCCGAGACTACACGCGAAACGAGACGACTCAACAAAGCGATAAAAAGAAGCCCTATTAAAGACCACTAAGCGTGCCATTAGGATAGATCTCGATTTTTGAGGAATTTTGGAAGTGGAACGGAGTAATCGGACGAACGGTTGAAAAGATATGAATTTCCGAAGATTAAAGGATTTTCTGGAATAAAGAAAAGAATTAATAATTAATTAATAATTCCCTGAAAAGAAAAGAAGGAGGGATGCCAATTAGACTTTAGTTTGGGCGGCTAAGAGCAGCCCAAAAGAATAGAACGGGCGCGGCCGAAATAATTGGGCTGGCGGCCCAAAGGGAATCGGCCTAGGCCGAGCAAGGAAGCCGTTGGGCCAAGGGGACTGATGGACCGGCCGATGGCCCAAAGGAGTTGGCCCACGGCCGATCGGCGCGCGGGAGGGAAATGGCCGATGGGCCTAGCGGCCGATGGGCCGGAGACCGATAGCCGGGGCTGAGCAGGCCGGCGCGTGAGGGCGCGGCCCACGGGCGAAAGGCCGAGTGGCCGATGCGGGCACGGGCCGACTGGGCCGAGAAGGGGGAGAGGCCGAAGAGGTCCAAAGGCCGACGGCCCGAGGCCGATCGGTCTGAGGCCGACAAGAGGCCGAGGGGGGGGGCCGACGGTCGGGAGCCGACGAGAAGAAAAGCGGCCGAGCCGACGGCGGGAGCCGACGGGAAGAAGGCGGCCGATGCAGGCTGGCAGCCGAAGCCGACGGCGGGAGCCGACGGGAAGAAATGCGGCCGATGCAGGCCTGGCGGGAGCCGATGAGCGGCGGATTAGGACGACAGCCGACGACGCAGGGCTCGGCCCGAGCGGCGGCGGCGGCGGCGAGGGCGGCGAGCCGGAGGGGGCGGACGGCGTCGGTAGGCGCCGGTGAAGAGAGAAGAGAGAGAGAGAACGAGCCCACGGCTCGGATCGGAGCGGGACACAACGGCGGCGGATTGAGACGACAGCCGACGCCGACGGGGAGAAAAGAAAAAAAAAGGGGGTAACGGCGCCGGGGCGGAGAGAAGGCGACGGCGGTCACGGCGGTGGCCGGAGGGGGTCCTACGGTTGGCTAATCGGCCTAAACCGACGGAGGGAAAAAGAGAGGGGGAGAGGAGAGGAGGTTTACCGCGGCGGGGCGGCAAGCCGGGAAGGAGGCCGACGGCGCGGGCGCGGCACGGCTCCGGGCCGGGGAAGAGGGCGGCGGAGATGGCGCCCGGAGCTCCTTCGGGCGCCCTCGGCTGCGGCGGCGGCGGACGGCAAGGACGGCGGCGGCAGCGAGGCAGAGTGGAGCGGGCTCGGGTGGAAACGGCAATGACGGCCCGGCGGAGAGGGGATTTGTAGGGGGTTAGGTCGGTTTGGTCGGGGGGAGAGGCGATTCGCGGAGGTCGGTTTGGGGCGCGGAGAGGGGACCGGCGCACTCCGGCGCTAGCGGCCAACGGCGGCAGCGGTGACGCCGGCCGGTCGGGAAAAAGGGGGAAAGGGGGAAGAAAAAGGAGGCTTGCCTCCTAGCCGATTTGGGTAAGGGCGCGCGCGCGGGGAGAGAGAGCGCTGGCTCTCTCGGCTCGACGCGTGCGGGGCACGTGCGCGGCGTGCACGGGCCGAGCGGCCTGGCGCGGCCCAGCGGGGGAGAAGGCGAGGCCGAAGGGGTTGGGCCGGCAGCGGCCCGAGGGGAAGGAGAGGGAAGTAGGCCGGGAAAGGGGGACAGCCCGGGTCAAGGGAGGTGAACCAGACTTTTTCTGAGGGTTTGGTTTTGGAAGGATTAGGGCTCGGATTCGAAATCCGATTTCGCGGTTTTCTCCGGGATTGAAGTGGGAGGGGAGACACGAGACCTTGGCACACGACAAGACTCAACCGAAGAGCAAATTTTCGCAATTAGGGTTTTTAGCAGATTAGTTTTCCCGCTAACGCCGCGACGAAACGGGCGTTACACTTTCCGGACTCGCCATCCCCGGATCACCCTTGCGGCTGCCGTTCAGGACGCGTTCCGTGAAGTCCTTCTGCAGCTTTGCGGGATTAGCATTCCCTTGGGTATAGCCAACAACTTTGGCATGCACCCGTACCGCGAAGGAGACGACAACCGGTGCCGCCTCCGCCCGACTAGAGAGCCCCAAGGGAGCAGGTGCACCCTTCTCTCCGAGCTAGCCAACACCACCGAGAATTCCTACGAGCAAGTTCTTGAAGAACTTGATGAACTTCAGGATCGATACGTCGATCTGGAATCCCGCTATCGGCGCCTAGCTCTAGAGCACACAACCTTACAACTCTTACAGGCGTCCACGATAGCCCGCAGGATCCAGAGCGGGAAGATGGCTAGGCTCCGTCGGAAGCCCCCGTTGGAAGTTGATCCCCTCTCGCCCCCACCATCACCATGAGAAGGGATGTGCATAGGCCCTGTTAGGCACTACCCAATCCAGTAATAGTAGTTCCCTCCCCCTTTCCAGAGATGTATTACCTGATACCTTGTTGTAAAAGAAAATTGAATATGCAGTAATGCAATCTCTTGCCCTAATGACTTAGTGGTTCAGAAATGACTGTCCGTAACCCCCTTAGGCTGAAGTGCCCTTCTAACAGGAAGCCATTTATTGATTAAGAATGGATTATCCTGCTGAATAAAGAGGATGCCCAAACCTAAAAGGGCCTAAGCATGTTGAGAAAAACCAGAAATCCTACATTCACAGACAACACAAGTCAGGCACAAGTATCAATCAGAGGCAACCATACTTATGACACAGAGGCAGAAAGATTAAAATAGAGATCATGTAAGTTGATACATAAGGGATACACGCCAAGACTTGGCAACCATTTCATCAATTATCTACTCTAGCAGCGCTTTCAGAGTAGAAATAAAAACGATCGGTGCCAACACAATGAGGAGACAAACCGCCATACATAAGTGATCAGAGTGGTCATCCTTGATTAGATCTTGCCACCATTCCCAGAGCAGGACCACAGGGTGAACCATCCAAGCTAAGACGGTGAAGATGGTTGCCCCGACAAACTGCAGACTAGACTACACCCAGCGCAAAACAGTGGCCAACCCTGCCAGGAAGGTTTCCCCTCGACGGGAACGCTTAGGCAGCACCGCCCCAGCGCCCCCGCCAACGGGAGCGCCACCCGTCGCCTGCGCCGATGGAATAGCTCGCTGCTGCACCTCGATCTCCGGCACCTCCGTTCCCAACCGCCGGCGACCACCAATGTCGGCCCTCCTCTCCATTTTTCCCCTCACCCAAGCTACAGCACCTCCACTCACCCTCACCACTCTCTTGCTCGCGTGCTCCACAAAAGCAGGCCAAGGAAACTGTGCCTAGACCCCCCCACCTCTCCCCTCAATTTAAAGGATGTGCCCGATGAGACGGGTACACGAGGCAAACAGAAAGTGTGTGAAAAAACCAGTATAACGGCTGAGTAACCACACTCAACCAGGTTGATTGCCATGAATAACTGTCGTAACCACTGATTGCAACCATTATTGGACCACATTGAACAAGAGCAGGACCGATCAACTCCAGTATCGACAGCAAATAATCTATTCAGTAGGTGGCACCTAAGTTCAAAAATTTTAAGCGCCAAACAAGGCTGTCAAGGAATTTTCTATTTGGTATACGTTTGCAAATTTACGGTGACCTACATAGTTGCACATATTGATGAACAATTGATATAAATTATTCACAGTCGTTTATAGGGATGAACAATCTATTTATCATATTATATATATATTATTAAGGCAACTAAAAAAGAAGCCACCACGCTCGATATAGAGGCTAGAAATACAATATAGAAATTAACTAAAATTCAGAATTAAAAATTTAAAAAATATTTTAAAAAAAGTTCAAATATAACCCAGTGTAAGATTAATTAAAATTTAAAACAAAAATAAATTAAATTTTCAAAATTAGAAAAAAAGATTTGATATAAAAATCCAATTACAAATGAATGAAATTCTGCATTAAAAATAAGTATTAATGAAAGAAGAGTCCATATAGTACCCATTACGAGATTAATTAATATTCAAAATTACAAATATAATATATTCCAGCCTTAGAAATGAAATTTTAGAGCCCATAATTGAACTGAATTGCATACGTACAAATACGGTGAAAACACTCCATTACGAAATTCATATTTGTCATCAAAATTACCACATATTTATATTAACCCAAAGTTTATAAAAAAACTAGCAAAATACCCGTACTTCATTACGGAGTTACCAATAGAATTTTATTGTAGGTTTTTATAAAAAATAATTATTATCGTTACAGGGTATTTCCATTTTTTAGTTTCCACTGTTTGGGTGTGGCTGGGAATTGGATATGCAATCCTGCTGGATTGAGGGGTGGATTGAGTGCTACGCGAAATTACCAAATTACCCTTACTATTTGGACACATAGCTATGCTGTCTACTCATTTACCACAGCTCGGAGGGGCATTTTGGTCATTATTCTAGAAACATATCCTTTTCCAAACCAACCAAACTACCACCACATCGACGTCATCCTCCTCCTCCTCCCCTTGCCAGCGCCGGTTACCTCCTCCTCCCTTGGCCGGCGCCATCCTCCTCCCCCCCGGCGGCGCCATCCTCCTCCTCCTCCCCCTGCCAGCGCCGGTCTCCTCCTCCTCCCCTCCTCCCCCGGCCGGCGCTGTCCTCCTCCTCACCCGGCCGGCGCCATCCACCTTCTCCCCCGGCCGGCGCAGTCCTCCTCCCCCCCGGCCGGCGCCATCCTTCTCCTCCCCGGCCGACGCCGTTCCCTCCCCCCTCATCCTGTTCTGCCGCCCATCGTAGCCCTTGCTGCCGGCGGCTGGCAGTGGGGTGGAGCAGTGGCGGAACAAGGGCGGCGAGGGCTTGGAGCTGCAGCGGTGGGCAGCTATCGGCAGAAGGTCTGGAGCTCCACCAACGGTGGCTGACTACTCATCGAAATCGTCCATCACATTCCACTGGGTTCCGAAGTTCCGAAAATTTTTCGGAAGTTCCGAAAATGATTTTCGGACAACTCCGAAAATTTCCAGAACGCACAACTTGGTTCTGTAATTTTTCGGAAGTTCCGAAAATGATTTTCGGACAACTCCGAAAATTTCCAGAATGCAGAAATTGAGGAAAAACATTTTCGGACAATCTGTGCAGCCGGAGTTGGCGCTGGCGGCGAGCCTGAGGGAGTCGGCGTCGACGGGGTCCCGCGTCGGCACCGCCCTAACCTGGCGGCCGGGATGTTAGTGGCGGAACAAGGGCGGCGAGGGCTTGGAGCTGCAGCGGTGGGCAGCTATCGGCAGAAGGTCTGGAGCTCCACCAACGGTGGCTGACTACTCATCGAAATCGTCCATCACATTCCACTAGGTTCCGAAGTTCCAAAAATTTTTCGGAAGTTCCGAAAATGATTTTCGGACAACTCCGAAAATTTCCAGAACGCACAACTTGGTTCTGTAATTTTTCGAAAGTTCCGAAAATGATTTTTGGACAACTCCGAAAATTTCCAGAATGCAGAAATTGAGGAAAAACATTTTCGGACAATCTGTGCAGCCGGAGTTGGCGCTGGCGGTATGGAAATATAGTTGAGTAATTTCAGTTCAACTAGGAATTATAGTATTACTTAACTATATTCTATATTTTAGGACAAATGGAATATATGAATTATCCATACGGCATGTCATCGCACTGTGAAGTGCCTCACAAGTCACATTGGTACTTGCTGCACAGTTCTTGAATGTGAGGTAAGATCTGTCTCATCCAACTTTCCCTTTCACCAGTGCACATTGCATTGTGTAAGGCATGTCATTGCACTATGATTGTAGGAGCGTGGTGTACACGGCATGTCTCTCCCTCTCTCAGCACTTGATAGATATATGAAGGAGTAGGGCTGGCTGGTATGACAGGAGCACAAGTCATGGCAGTACACCTCTCCATTCATGGGGAATGCACAAAATCGACATATGGTTTGGTTAGAATTTGGGAGAAGAGGATGGCGGGCTTGGATTCATGGCGGGTGGAGTTCAAATATTTTCGGATATACAACTATATATATTGTTTGACTGGCACAATGCAGAACAAGTTGCCTCCTAACGCTCACTGTCATCTTGTTCTATAGCTCATTCGAGGTACAACTCAAAAATCCATTTTCCATGTTCAGCTGTTGTAGTTGTAGTAAGCAGTTTAGGTGCTTTGCAGATTGTAGTTATATATACATGCATATGTAGATCGAGATCGACTGATCAGTATCAGCAAGCATGACATCCTTTGTATCGTGATAGTTTCACCAAATTATATATATGTGTGCATGATCTATTTGCTTCCTTATGTGGTCTTTCGAAAAAACTGATTTTAATTTGTTTCGTCAATAATTGTCTATGTTCAAGCATGTATTTTTATATATATAGCTAGCTGCCGGCACGCATAGTACTGTCCCATGCATCGCTAGCTAGCTTAATGAATTTTCCACTTGGGCAGTGATGTCCCATGCCGACATTAGTGTACATTATTTAATCAATGGTATTCTGCTTGATCCTATAAGTTGCCAAATCCTTCCTACAAATGGTTAGGTTATATGAGTCTGTATAATCCTTATCATTTGATGTAGCAACACACCTTTGTTGGTTTTAAGAACATGTATTTTTTGGCATTTAGGATGGGGTCGTTGAAGCGTAAAAGAGTAGAAGCACTACCTGTTCCAACATTCAGTGACGTACATCCTAGGGGCAGTTGGAGTCTAGGTGTTCGAGTATACCATAAGTACCATGTTGAGAGATTTGCTCCTAGCAAGAAGAGGCTCAACTTGGTTCTATTGGATGAGCAGGTATTTTGAGCTTTGATATGTTATAGTGCAATGATTTCTGTATGGCATTTGACTTTATCTATTATAAATAGGGCACAAAGATGGCAGCTATCATTTATGATGACCAAGTGGATCGTTTAGATCCCCTACTTCGAGAGGGTTCCGCATATTATGTGTCGAGGATGTCCATAGAGCCAGCTAGGATGATTTTGTATCAGTGGCTTGCAGACCATGCTTTTGTGTGTGTTTTCACACGTGATACTACTGTTACTGAGATAGCAAACATGCACGAGAAGATATTGCCATTACTCCCTCCGCTTATGCCACTTGATCAAGTTTTCGAGTTTACTTACCATAATGACATTTATGTTGGTAAGTAGTTCAACTAACCACCCAAACAAATATTAATTTGTGACAAATAGAAGTTCTATTAACACAATTTTCACATGTGCAGATGTTATTGGAATGGTCATCTTTGTAAGTTCTATAGGCTTTGTGGAAGGCTACAAGAAGAGGATCCCATATAGGAATATTCTTATAATTGATGGCAGGTATGCACATACTTTTTTTTTGGAGTACATATGTCTTTTTGTTTCTACCTTAATTTCTTATCACTATTTGCATTTGACATGTTTATTTTTATGTAGTTTCAAACCTGTGATGTTAGTTATTAAGGATAAAATGCTTATTGACCATTTAACTAAATGGGCGAGATGCTCTAATGAGCAACCTATCATTGTAGCAACAATGCTTAGAGCAAAGCGTGAAGAAGGTAAGCTGATGTGTCCTTGTTAATTTTGTGTTCATCGATCTTATGATCAATAAAATTATGTAATATAATCATTGTACCTTTTATTTCAGACCATAGCCTGCACACTACATGCTTCAGTAGGGTGCAGTTTGATCCTAATGTTGCAGTTGCACGTGAATTAAGGAAGAGGTAAATAGATTTTTGACCAAAATATTTATTTTATTAACTATTTTCACTTATATAGTTTATTATGAATGGTTTTGCAGCCTCAGTATGGAGCTTACTGGGAAGTCTTCTCCATGATACATGAAGGGAGGTGGGAAGTGCATCCATATCTTTTGGGGATTATTTCTAGCTATATGCTTGCTAGAAGTATAAGTATAAGATCCCGTTCAGTGGAAGTAGATGTGACCTTTGGCTTTTGGCTAGGATATAATCCCAGTAAGCTATTTATAGCAATGATGCTTGCTAGAAGTAGGTGGGAATCTTGTGCCCATGATACTTCTAACTAGCATGCTTGCTAGATGATGGTCCACTATGTAATTTGTAGTAAGACTTTGAACGTCTATTGTATTGGTATTGTAACCGTATTATGGTCAATGCTCTGTTGCATTGGTGTTGTAACTATATTATGGGACTATTTCGTGGTGACACATGTGTGCCTCGCTGGAGCGGTTTACATGACATCTAGCTATTATTGTACGTTGCCCATGCTTTTGTGGACTTCAAATAGGTATACATGTATTTTACTATTTATGTTTATACTTTTTGATATTTCAGTAGATTTTCAAACTTTGCTCCTCTTGATACCCCTGGGAATTATTATGTATTATTTTATTACATTTGTATAATAATATTTCACTGTATCTGTTGCTAAATATGTAAAGATCATTAGATCCGATGTAATTATTGTTTATGCTAAAATAATATTTTTTGTTGCAATGAACTGATTATTTCATATCATCTCGCTAAGATTTTTAAAATTGTCCTAATTTTTTTCCCATTGCAACGCATGGGCATCCAGCTAGTGTGTGTGTATATATATATATATATATATATATATATATATATATATATATATATATATATATATAACATAATTAATTGTGATGTAGAAATTAATGCAATTTATTAATAAGTGCATATATAGATTATGTGTTAGGCTGAAGTGAGAGAATGCAAATGAATCGGTCCCGGCTGGTTGATGGGATGGGATCGGAAAGGAGGAGCAAGCAGAGCGGAAGCTTCGCAACCATGGCCATGGCGGCGGCGTGGCGGCGGCCGGGGGCCCTGAGGAGAGGATGCAGATGGGGATGGACGTGGACGTTTCTGTGTCCAGGTCCATCGCTCCATGTATCGAATCGGCTGATAATTAATTAGTAACTATAAATCGCATTCTTTTTTTCAGTTAAGTTTTTTTAAATTTAATCAAGTTTTAAAAAATAATCTATAACATTAAATTTCATTAAAACTAACATTTAATATCTTTTGATAATATGTTTGTTTTATATGAAAATATTGTTATATTTTTTATAAATTTGATTAAATTTTTTTAAAAATAATTAGAAAAAAGTTAATGTAACTTACTTCTAAATATAATATAAAACGGAGGGAGTTACATATAACATATATACTAGATCTGAGTAGATACTAAGCAGCTTGCTTGAAATTTCTGGGATGCTACGCGCGCTTCATGGCCGGCAGCAGGAAGCTCAGCTATGTAACAATAATCAGCGACAGCCGAGGATGCATGATTAATTATTAGGAAAATGATGTATATAGATAGTTTATTGGCATATCACGATCATATATCATGATAAATTTTGTTATAGGACATCTAAAATTTATATAATTTACTGACATATATTATAAAAACATGCTAGGGCTGAAGGACACTCTTAAAATTTGATAATTCGTTGGAAGATACTTTCGACCCAATTGAGAAGATAAATTATTTAAATACACGAGAATGTCCTTAGAACAACCAGGTTCTAACATGGTATTGGACTAAAAATATAAAAATTATACAATTCTGAATCTTCTATCACCTGAAGTACATTGCCAGCACACATCGTATTACATCAACCACCCCAGGGACATTTTTGTCTTTTTAAAGATTTTTCTCTTCAATTGGACTAAAAGTGTTATATAGCAAATTATCAGCTTTTTAGAGTGTCCTCCAATAGTGATATGTTTTTACGATGTCTATCAGCAAATTACGTAAACTTCGAGTGTTCCGTGAATTGTCACCATCTTTGTCTCCCTCAACTCGATCGTTATATCGGCACACCCTCTCCTACCGCTTTTGAAACAGATTGTACGTACAAAAATGCGAGGTTTTATATTAATATAAGAGAAAAAAATTTAAAGGATCGTAGCGCTAAAAAACTATATATAATAAGGAAAACGTAAAACACTAGACACGTCAAACGCCTACAACATAAACACATATTAGTGGGAGCAAATAGGAACCCTCTTCTACTGTTAATCAGTTACAAGTAGTTACGTATCAAGATTTCTGGAATATACTATTATCGTGATGGTGGAGTCATCACCCAGTGGCATTAAAATAAACCCTGATGTATATAAATATGGTTTAGTTGGTGCGGAGATCGCATGATTCGATTTTTTCATGCGGCCAAAATCGCAAACGGGTGGCCCGCATTCATTCAGAAGGTTTACGAAAATCGGATTTTTACGTGCGACCAACTCACCCGCATGCGAAATCCAATTTTCGCATGAAGGTACTTAAGCCGACCGCATACGAAAACAAAAAATCATGAAGAAAATAAAAATTCCGAAAATCAAAAACTACACTGAAACCCTAACCCTAGAATCCTCTCGTCGCTGCCACAGCCGTCGTCCTCGTCCTCCAATCACCATTGTCGTCAGCGGCGTTGTCCTCCTGTCGCCACCGTCGTCGACGTCATCCTCCTCCCTGTCCCTGCCGGATCCAGGCGGAGAAGGGCCGCCGTAGCTGGATCCAGGCAGAAGAGGGTGGCGCCCACCGGATTCGGGCGGGAAGGACCGCTGCTGTCACCCACACCCATCCCCGATGTGGCCCTCGCCCGCCGCCGTCGCCGGAGTCCGCGCCCACCAGCCCTTCGCACGAGGGACGGCCCCTACCGTCGTCGCACGCCTCCTTTGTCGGCCTCGGCACGAGGAAGGGCCGTCACCATCGCACGCCTCCTCCATCGGCCTCCGCGCGTCCTCGCCGTCGGCCCTCGTCACGCGCCGGAAATGGAGCCGCCCGCTCTTGGCCGCCGCCTCATTGACGGTGCCACCTGTCGCACCAGATCCTGCTCTAGAGGAGAGGGGGAGAGAGGGGAGAGGGGGTGAAAAAAATTGAAGTGGTGATGAGGGAAAAAGAGAGGAGGAGAGAGAAAAAATTTGAAGAAAATGGGTATTTTCGCATGCGGACAACTTAGGATGCCCGCATGCGAAGATCCCCTTAATAGGACCGCATGCGAAAATAGACTCATTTTTGCATGCGGGCGAATGCAAAAATAGATTTTTGATAAGGTTGATTTTTGTAGATGCGATCAATTACGATCCGTCTACGATCTATAGGGGTTCTTATACCGAAAAATCGTTTTTTTAGTAGTGTCATGATCAAAAATATATTGAATGAATTTTTACAATACTGTACTTTCTTCATTTCAAAATGTATGATGCCGTTGACTTTTCGCATAACGTTTAACCATTCGTTTTATTAAAAAAATTAAATAAATATTATTTATTTTCGTTGTGACTTGTTTTATCAATAAAGAGACTATAATCTTAACCTACACTTTCATATATTTGAAAAATCAATGACGTAATATATTTTGAAATGAAGGTAGTATATATGTGTAAAGAAACGTACTACTAGTATCACATTATCATGTATCACTCCACGATTAATTGAACAAGAAATTTATATATACTCCATGACACTATGTGCATATATATGCACTGCACGTGGAGCAATAAGCTTACTTAGTAGAGACGACACTACTAGCTACTTTGGGCCGGGAATAATCGTCTTTGGAGGTTAGGCACAAGTGCGCCCCATAACCGGTGGGCTTTTGTCGCCATATTACGGAATAAGTTCATTTTAGGCCTTTCAATTCGTCGCCGAGTCTGAAATTTATCCCTAAACCGAAATATCAGATAAAAGGTCCTTCAATTTATAAAATCAGATCACCCGAGATTATAAGTTTATACCTAATTTTAACTGATGTGACAAGCTAAGTTAGCATGGGACCCACATAGGTCCCACATGTCAATGGCTAGCACTCTCTACTCCTCACTCTCTTCCCTCTTCTTTCCTCTCTTCCCAATCCCTTCTAGGGCAACGGCCGAAAGAAAGGACGGTGCGACAAGCGGCCGGGAGAAGGGCGGTGGCCGGCGGGAAGAAGGGGCGCACGCGGCGGCCATCTTCGTGTGTCCTTCTCCCTGTCGGGTGTCGTGCCAGCTCACGATGGAGGACCATGCTGAGGCTCTCGTCGCAGGCACCCATGACGTTGTTGACTATCTGGCGCCTCAGCATCCATTGCGCTGGCAGTGGTAGAGCTCCATCACTGCGGCAATGGCAACGGCCAATGGCAACCATGTCTGTGCCCTCCGGTCGCCCATCCACACCTTCTCCCTCTCCGAGCTCAAGAAGGCCACCCGCAACTTCAGCAAAGGTCATTGCCGCTCGCCACACCTAAACCGTCTCCATTAAGAGATCAAGAACTGATCAAGCATGCGCGCATGGATGCAGAGAACGTCGTCGGCAGGGGAGGTCACGCGAAGGTGGTCGCCACGCTGCCCTTTCTCCCTGCCGGCCACCGCCCTTCTCCTCGCCGCCCGGCCCATCATGCCGTCCTTCCCGTCAGTCGTCGCCTTGGAGGGGATTGGGAAGAGAGGAGAAAAGAGGGGAGAGATAGGAGGAAGAAAGCGCTGGCCACTGACACGTGAGATCTGTATGGGTCTCACGTTGACTTAGATTGTCACATCAGCTAAAATTGAACGTAATACTATGTAGGATATCAGGTAATCGGTTTTGTGAATTAATGAACCCATTATACTTGGTATTTCGGTTTAAGATCGAATTTTAAATTTGATGACAAATTGAAAGGCGTAAAGTGAATTTATTCCCTAGATTAATTGACCATGCCGATCGATAATGAACTTAGGTATTATTCCAATCATCAATTAATTGATCTACTAATCGCCCACAAATATTAATATATGTAGGGGGTCAATCAGCAACTATACAGGTCAACCATACTAGCTTAGCTGCTGTAGTAGTACCACTCTTATTCTTATACTGTCTATTTTATTTGTCTTAATATATAATGTTTTAAGATCAAATTTGACATATTTTTCATCTGTCTTAATATATAAAGTTTTAAGATCAAATTTGACATATTTTAATAAGACGAATCCGTTCATGGAACTCACTACAGGAGCAAAGATCTATCGATCAGCTTCCGCTTTCAATTAGTATAATAGCTAGTGCGTGGATCCGATTGGCCTAATCTGATGGATGATTAATTATTGGAGTATTAATAATTAGTTTACCTAGTACTGCTAGTTAAGTAGATGTTTAATTGTTCGCACGTGCGAATATTAGTGCATTTGCGCGCGTGCTAGCTAGCTTCCCTGCCTTTATAGTTTCGAGCTAATAAGATATTTATTCTGATATTCCTATATATATAATATATATAGAGAGAGAGGGGCAGCAGGGAATGTCGATCTCTTTCAACTATTGGAGTATATATGTCGTTTTGTGTATAGTAATTAAAATAAAGTATTAGTGATACGGCGGAGTTTACATAGTTTTGTGAATATATAATAGGGATTGATTAATTAAAGAGGAAGAAGAGAGATATCGAATTGAAGAGGTGCAGTAGAAGTGATGCAGTAGTATTATTTGCGGTGGACGTTCCGGTCGAGAAGCACCTACATGCAGCTAGCTTATAGGCTATAGCTAGTGGTCAAAATTCTCATCGACCAGCTGGGCGAGAAATATAAGTAAAATTAATTTCGGAACAGAACAAGGCCAGTTAACAACTCAAGTCAAGATCGAATGCAAAGAGGGGGGCGCGCCCACACGCACGCACGCACGTACATACATAAATACATTCATACATACATACATACATACATACATATATATATATATATATATATATATATATATATATATATATATATATATATATATATATATATATATATATAGGAGCATCATGACGTCCGAACATCAAAATTCAAAAAATGAGTATATACCTAATTCAAATGAGTATGATTTTTTTAAAAAATGTTTAGGTATGAACATTAACTTTTTTACTAACTAGTTCAAGTTTGAACTAAATTTGAATATTATTTTGTTAGTTTTTGATTCTAGGTATATAGTATCCAAACATATAATTAGTTATAGTTAGTTAGGTATGTAATTATGGAATGTGAAATAAAGTTGAATTTGAGTTTTTTTTGTTGTTAGGTTTAAGTATGAATCAAATTCTTACACCTAGATATATTCTCACAATTTAAATTTTTTAAAAAACTTAAATGAATTTATGTATTTTATATCTTGGTATCCGAGCACCATGGTGCTTCACATAGGTTTATATGATGCGTCATATCATATCAATCGATGGATACGTACATATGTGATGATATCATCCAACGTACTCTTTTCTTGGATATACATCTTTCGTAAAAAAACCATAGTGGATTTAAATTTGGATATAGGTATCTTGATATAGCTATGTTCAAATTCAAACCCAAAATTTTCATAAAAATATATTATTGTTGATAATTTGATATGAACACGTACTATATACATATGCATTGACGATATGTGCATATATATGGATGGATGGCGGCGTGAAGCTAAGGTTGAATGATGCTGCTGTGTGGATGGATACATAACATGGTCAATTATATTGGTCATGCTTTAATCAACGGACGCACGCACGCAGACACGTGTCCAAGTCGCAAATTCTTCCAAAACGAACGAAACGTCACGTCACATGTCACTCAAGATACTAATATACTCCTATGTACAGTACCTACCAAATACTATACGGCTGAGTTCGGTTCTTTGCCCTTCCCAACTCACGTATTTCGCATGCACATTTTTCAAACTGCTAAACGGTGTGTTTTTTACAAAAAGTTTTTATACGAAAGTTGCTTTAAAAAATCATATTGATCCATTTTTGAAAAACGAATTAACAAATACTTAATTAATCATATGTTAATGAGTCGTTCCGTTTTACGTGTATAGAGAAATTAAGGGTTTAGGGTACACCAGTCATTAGAACTCAGCCTCCGTATATGCATACATGCATATATACCACTAGCTTGGCAGCAGGTCTTGCATCTCGTCTTTCTTGGCCATACGTCTAGCATAGTCAGCACCATGCATGCTGATGTGCATTTTCCATTACTGATCTTAACAGTTGGTTTTATAAAACACTACTAAGCCTGTGTTCAATTGGAAGCGTCTCTGTCACGTAAAACGGATTAACCCTAATTAATTAATTAATTATTAGATTAAAAAACTTTAAAAATAAATTATTATAATTTTCAAAGCTTTCGTATAGAATTCTTTTGTAAAAACACATAAAAAATATGCATGTGAAAAACAAGTCAATAAAGTTATAAAAGGGAAGAAAAAACCACACGATATAAATAGGTACGATCTTCTCTAATCAAGTGGTCTCTACCATCAGTACATAGCATCATAAAACAACTCACAACTCGTGGTATTTCTACCAGCTAATATTTCTATGTGTATATATGTACACGACAGCACGCACTAGTACAGAAATCATCATAGGTGTCGGTTGGGAATCGGTTATAGGTATCGGTTTTTCAATCAGCATCTATTGGTCGACATCAATACAAACAACCGGCACCTATGTGGAATATAGAACCGACACCTTTAGCTTTGCTCGAGCCCAAAAAAAAGAGAGCCGGCTCGAATCGAGCCGAACTCATGCCGCCGGCCGCCACCCTGCCCGCACCACCGGTGTCCTTCTCCACCGTCGTTCGCATGGGGAGGGCGCGGCCGTCGCCGCCGTTGAGGTGCGCCGCAGCTGCCTCCGCCAAGCAGCCGTCGGCCACGGGAGCCCACCGCCTCCCCACTGCCCCCTTCCCCCCGGCTGGCTCCCTTCTCACTAGATCTGGCGGAGGAGAGCGTGCCAAACTCATGCCGCCGTCACCCGTGGGGTTCCCACCGCCGGCCTCGGACCCCTCCGTCTCCCCTCCCTCCGGATCTGGCGGAGGGGAGGGCGCGGCCACCGCCGCCGCTACCACCTCCGCCAGGCAGCTGCCGGCCGTGGGAGCCCACCGCCTCCCCACTGCCCCCCTCCCCGCTGGCTTCCCTCTCGCCTCCCCACCGCCACCGCCCACGGAGCCCGCTGAACTCATGCCGCCACCGCCCGTGGGATGCCCGGCCACAGCCGACCGCGAAGCCTGTCGCCTCCCCTCCTGCCATATCTGGCGAAGGGGAGGGCACGACCGCCGCCGCCGCTGCCGCCTCCGCCAGGCAGCCGTCGGCCGCGGGAGCCCACCACCTCCGCCGGGCAGCCGCCGCGAGAGAGCGACAGAGAGAGAGAGCAAGAGAGAGACGAGAGAGAAGGTAGAAGGTAGGACGAGAGAGAGACGAGAGAGATCGATAATGATAAGGACGCGCGCGCGGTTTACCGACTCACCCCACCGGCTCGGCTCAAAGCTATAGGGGCCGTTTTTTACAAAAACCGGTACCTATAATATATTATAGGTATCGGTTTTTTAATTAACCGGTACCTATAATATATTATAGGTGCCGGTTCGTTTTAAAAACCGGCACCTATAGTATAAGTACCGGTTTTTTCTCTAGAATCGGCACTTATAGTGTTTAAAGGTACCGGTTCTATATTTTTTCATCGCAGGGCGGTGAGAAATGCTTTATCGGTGCCGGTTTTAAATGAACCGGCACGTATGAGCCGTTTCCTATGAGGGTTTTTGTAGTAATGACGAGTACATGTCATGGAGTTTGGATGAACAAATAAAGTAGGAGGACAAGAATGCTGGTGACCAGTGGTGCTACTGCGGTTTTATGGGTAATTTGGAAACTTAGAAACAAAGCTTGCTCCGAAAGCATTTTACCCAAAAACCATATTGAAGTAATTTTTTAGTTAGCTCATGACATCTTCAATTGGGGGGAGGCAGAGGCAAGGAGTCTTCAGGAGAGGGTCAGGCTTTTAAAGCGGATGGCATATGAAATCTATTATGCTCACCAGTCACCATGGATGGAGTTTCAAGACAATGAGATCACTTACAAGACGGGTAAAGGAGGAAGCTGCCGGAGGTTTTGCTGGTTGTTGGGTAAGCTTGAGTTGTGCTCGATGGCTCTGGTGATCTACGTTGGGTGACTATGGGATTGCTGTATCTGTTTGTTTCATTTTGCAGCTGTTGATCAGTACGGTACGATGTAAGATGGCTTTCTTTCTGCCTGAAGGTAATTAAAATCCTTGCTGTTAACTTGTTCCCCAGCCATGGTGGGATAGTGCTTGGTCTGAGGGGATAAAAAAACATTGGAGCAAACGATAAATAAAAAAGGAAAAAATCATTAAATAAGTAAAAGGCAGCGAAAAAAGTACACCTATTTACGCGGAGGCACAAGGTCGGCTTGTGATCCTATACATATGTATGATTATATATATACGTATAATTTATATGTATATACCTACAATCTTTTATACGTATAAAAAAAATTTATACAACATATAAAGTTGATATGTATATATACGGAGAATAGAATGTTCTGTGGGTCCAGAACCGAGCGGTGCGGCTGATTGCAGATTATGGCGGGGTAGTAGTAAATTAAAAGAAAAAGAGGAAAAAAATAAAAAAAATAAAAATTGGGGAGATAGATAGATTCGGCACGCGCTGGGTCCACCCGACATATGCGTTTCCCACCTCAAAACCAAATCGGCCCCCGGCTCTTTTTATTTAAACAACCCCCGCCCCATTCATTCTTCAATTCCATTCCCGCCGATCGATTCACCTCCTGCTGCTGCTGCTTCTTCTTCCTCCTTCCATTGATTTCGCTCGCACTCCTCCATTCATTCAGCTCGACGTAACGTACGTACTGATCGATCATTTTCAAAGCTAGCTAGCTGCTTGATCGATCTATAATACAAGTATGGATCATCATCATCAGCAGCAGCAGGAGGGTGAGCTGGTGGCCAAGTACAGGGGCGTGCGGCGGCGGCCGTGGGGCAAGTTCGCCGCCGAGATCCGCGACTCGAGCCGCCACGGCGTCCGCGTGTGGCTGGGCACCTTCGACACCGCCGAGGAGGCCGCGCGCGCCTACGACCGCTCCGCCTACTCCATGCGCGGGGCCAACGCCGTCCTCAACTTCCCCGCCGACGCCCACCTCTACGCCCGTCAACAGAATGCCGCCGGTGCCGGTTCTTCCTCTTCCTCTTCCGCCGCCGCCGCCGCCGCCGGCGGCAATCCTACCAGCAGGCCGCCGCCGATCGAGTTCGAGTACCTCGATGACCAGGTGCTGCAGGAGATGCTCCGAGACGACACCACCAACAACAACAAGTAGCTACCTAGCTAACGATATACTCCACTATGCATGTGCTCTCCGATCCTCTGCTTCATGTATCCTCCGACCGCCGCCCCCTTGCATGCATGCACGCACGCACCATTAATTAATTAACTCTAGATCGATAAATGAATTAATGGACGAACGAAGAATCAATTTATGTACCGGCCATCAATGAATATATAGCATGCATGATGATCGATCGGACATCACATCGATCCGCCAACAATATTATGCATGCGCGCATGCATTCATCTTCAGTTCCTCATGCATGATGAATGCAAGAATGCAAATGGCCATCTCGATCGTTTCTAGCCGGCACGGGCATTAATTAATTAATTACATTGCTTATATATTTGCATTGCACCACGCACATTCCAAATCAATCCTACTAGCTAGCTAGTGGCTATCTAGTATAGGAAGGAGTACGTACGATCGAGTGGCCGGTAGCTAGCTATAGGATCAGGAGGTACGACGACGTAGTCATGAATTATTCCGTCGATCGATCGCCGCCGGCCGGCCGCCCGGATGCTTCAGGTGACGGTGCATCGAAGGAATCTAAGTGGACTAAAGAAGGTAGCTAGAACAATCCAGAGTGCATGCATGAATGCTAGCTACCTGCTGCTTCTCTGCTTCTTGCTCTGATCGCTGCAAGAAAGTTCCGGGAACTTACATACTAAGTGTTCGAATGAAAACGAAGAGTAAATGTTTTATGTAAAACAAGATGACATTAACATATGATTAATTGAGTTTTAATTATTACAAACTTGAAAAATGATTTTATTTGATATTTTAGAATAACTTTCATATAGAAAATTTTCGTACGAAACACATCGTTTAACGGTTTAAAAAACATGTCATGAAAATATGAAACTTAATCCAACAGCTTCAGTTGAAAAGAACATGGCCTTAGAGGCCACAAATCAATTCACCACACTCTGTCTCTCTAGCTTAATTTGCTGCACATACATACATGCATACAACAAGTACTCTCGGTCGATCTCCATCGCGCCCAAATTTAATTTCCTGCCGTCGTTACTTATTATACTGTAGTACTATTAACCAACAAGGAGGGATATATATCGAACAGTCAAGTTGCACCGGTCCCGGCTCATATTTTTTTGAATAAAGGGCAAAAGCTTTGCCTCTTATAAATTAATAGAGCAGGAGAAAACAGAAAAAAAAGTTATTTACAGGGCCCGAGTTGCTCGTGCTCGACGCTAAAAAAGTAAAAGTCAAAAGTCCTGGCCCATATTGTGTAGATGCTAGCTAGCCATCACCATGATTTGCAATTTTGGGTATTTCTGCCGTGGGGGACGAAATTACTGAAATCTTGGAATTTCCAATGGAATTTTTGTTAAATTTGAACAAATTTTGACTAAATTCAAAAACCTATAAATTTTAGCCGACATAATTTTGTGCCAAGAAGAGGGGGTCCAAAATTTCGAACCAAAATTTCAAACACGGCCATCCTGTCGTACTCTCTCTGTCCCAAAAATAAGTTATCATTTTAGCATTTAAATGCCAAATCATAAGGGATAAGAAATGATCTAAATTTCCCTTATTAAATGAAGCTAGCTAGTACCACTGAAAGTGGGAGGATAGTTCAGGGTAAGATGAAAAAAAATGAATAAGAGGTTGTTGATGGGGCAAATATGTAACGCCCTGAAAATTCGACCGACAAAAATATGAAACCCTAAAATGTGAGATTTCAAAAACCTTTAAATCGAATTGCATCATGCCGCGTTTAATTGCTCGTTTATTCGAATCTTTATTTGTGGAGTTAAATTAATTGGAGTTAACTAAGTACAAACCCTAAAAAGGAAAATCGGCTAAATAAATAATTAAAGATATAAATTGAACTAAAGTTTTGGGAAAAATTAGTAGTAAATAAAATATTCTACATAAATGTCATAGATTTATTTGGGTAATATAAATTTAAATGGGAAATTATATATATACATAATTATCTACACACACATATATATATATTGTATATAATATAAAATGTGGTGATATAAAATTTTTAGGGTGGAATGATACAAATATTAAACAAAAACCATTTGTGTGAAAATTATAAATTTTGGGCGAATTTTAAATAGAGAATCAACTCAATTTGTAAAAATCGGAAATGTCACTATTCATTGTCTCCCAACTGTTCGACCCGAACCCTAGCCGTCCCTCCCCTGCTGCGCCTCGTGCCTGGCCGCGCCACGCGCCTCGCGCCACCCCACTGCCGCCCATCGCCATCGCCGCCCCCTCTGCCACCCGCCCGCGCCGCTATCGCGCCGCGCTGTCCTGTCGCCATCGCTGCTGCTGCCCGCGCCGTGTCGAGCCCCATGCCGCTGCCACCACGCCGAGCCTCGCGTCTACGCGTGCCGTCGCCTCTACCGCGTCGCGTGCCGTCGCGTCCACTCCGCATCGCGCCCCACGCCACGCCTTGGGCTCCGCGCGCCGCGTGCCGTCCCCTCCGCGCCCCTCCCATGCCGACCTCCGTACCCCTTTCTCCCCCCTATAAATCCCCTCGACCTCCCCTCCCTCTCCACCCCATCTCTCCCCCACCCCGTTCCCTTCCCCCCCCTTCTCCACCCGAGCCGCCGCCGTTGCTGCTCCAGGGTGCCGCTTTGAGCCGCCTTCGCCGCGCCTCAACCACCGCCGCGTCGCCGCCCCTCGTCGCCGCCACCGCCGGTGAGTCCCCCTCCCCTCCCTTCCGTCAGCCGCCGCCTGCGCTGAGTGAGAGAGAGAGCGCCCGAGGGAGAGGAGAGAAGAAAGAACGAGAGGGAGAGGCAGTGAGGCCAAGAGAGAGGAGGGAGCAGAAAGGAGAGGGAGAAGAGAGAAAAAGAAAAAGGGAAGAAAAAAAAGGAAAAGAGAATAAAAGAAAAAGAAAAGGAAAAAGAAGATTTAGGAAAATCGGGAAAGATTTAATATGCTAGTCGGTAAATCAATCGTCAGTTATTTTTGAAAACTTCCAGAAAATAAATTGAGATTAATTACCTAATTGGTTATTTATTTAATGGGTTATTTATTTAGCTATTTAGTTAGATATTTATTTACTAAGTCATATATATATACGTATATATTAATCGGAGGATTAATCGTCGGCTATTTTTGAAACTCCTTATATAATAATTGCGGTTATCTATTTAATCGGTGATTTATTTAGGTGTTTAGTCTATTGGTTATCTATTCAGTTTTCACTCATTAATTTATCCACTTAGTTATTCATTGTGGTTAATTAGTCATTCATTTATTTATTAGGGTTAATTATTATTGGAACCTAAGTATTAAATATTCGAAGTATCTCATTCGAATTAAAGTATTAGGGTTAATTATTAAATCGGAATCTAATTTATTCGGAATCGCGTAAATTAAAATGAGTTAATACCTTAATCGTCTAACGCAAATATATTAGGACAAAATGGATTAAAATCGGAATAGAACTATTTCGTAAATAATGGAATCTACCGAAATTCGACGCTCGCGCTCGATCTTTCTTTTTATTGGATTATTTTGGGTTTTATTTGAATTCTAAGAGAATTCAAATTAATTTCTTTCGCACGTAATACTAGACCCCGAGGGAGTTACGAGTCCGATCGAGGATCAAGACCCGCAGGGCTTCGAGCTAGGCAAGTCATCATTAAACCTTGAACATGTTGATCCCAATTACGAACTTACTTTGTTTACAAATAAAATTGGATGCAATGGTGAATATCCTAATTATTGTGCCATGCCTTTGACTATTGTTTACCTTATTCCCTTGTACCGATAAATGCGTGTGAGTCCCTAGTCATTTATGACAAATGCTTAGTAATGCTAATTTAGATTCATGCATTCTCATATTTATTAAATTCTATATGCTTGGGCAATTACCTTAGGGAAGGTAATTGATATGCGGCATGTGGAGACATGAGCGCCACATTGCCATGACATTGATGACATGGTTTGCGAAAGGAGAAATAAAACTAAACAAATGTTTTAGACTGGGGCGGCTGGATGACTTGGGTGGAATCTGGTTAAGGCTAGTGTTGTCCCTGGTCAACTAAGGACCGAGCCAGGAGATAAACATGAAACAAGCTAGTACAACCATACTTCTCGATGGGTATAAACCTAGCGGATTAAATAGCCGCACGGAGGTGATACCCCTGCATAGTGGTTCACTTAGGTGTGTGAATAGGCGGAAAGCCTACATGTGGGTAACCATCGGTGGGTAACCGAACTGAAACTGGACTTAATTACAACTTAAAGAATGAGTGAGTTTTCCCCTCTCGAGAGCGCCAGAACTCCTCTCATTGCTAGAAACCGTGTACGGCTAGAGTGCAGGAGGGCTCAAGTTCATGGAGTGGGTACTGCCAAAGTGAGGTTATTGAAAGACTTTGCCGTGACGCGTCTCATTCGTTGGGACTTTGCCTCATGTGTTGGGCAAGTCATGGAGTATGGGTAAAGTGTATATCCACTGCAGTGTGAGTAAAGCAATCTATTCGAATAGTCATGCTCGCGGATATGGAGCACCGGGACAATTTTTTGGCTTGGCTAGACTCTAAATTTTAAAAAATGATGGGATGGGCATGCATAATGATTTTTATGTGCTGGTGGTTCAACTTCTCGGAAAGCGATAAAGGGTAGACCCTAGAAAACCATGACGATACAGTAGCGGAAAGCTATCCTTGGGATCACAATGGATGGTGGACAGAACCGTCGCTGATTAAATAAACTATAGAAATAAAACTTGATCAGTCTATGCTAGGTCTTAGGCTTGTGAAAAGAATTGTAAAACTAGCTTTGCGCAAAAGAACCACAGCTGTTCCTTGATTATCCCCTATCATATGCATCGTTGCTGTGGTGACTTGCTGAGTACGGTTGGTACTCACTCTTGCTATATGCAAAACATTCAGATGTGGGTGACGAAGTCCCCGAAGACCCGTACGAGTACTACCGGGAGGGTATGAAAGACGATGGTGCTCAGTAGGTCTTAGACTCGGTCGTTGCCTGTGGCAATGGCGTGCCGCTGTCTTATCTATATTCTGCTTTTGCTTGTATTTCGGACCGTTTGGTCCCTTGTTCTAGGCTATTGCCTTCGGGCGTTATATTGTAATATTTTTTGCGTAAGACGATTGGTGTATGAACGCTTGATGATTCAGCAATGTAATCGTGGGTACGAGACTACTCGATCCAGAGAAATGGTACCATGAACACGAGTGATTCCTGTTACAAAAACGGGGGCCCACAAAATAATACTCTAAAATGATTATTTATTTTGAGGTAAATTTTAAATGCAAAGTGATCATATATTTTGAGATGGAGGGAGTAGTAATTAATTTATAGTGCACCCATTAATAAATACACACCATCACCATCATATATATAACACAGCTAGCTAGCTAGGATTACTATATTTTTTAAAGTTTGCTCATTTGATACTATTTTTTTAATAATGAAGGTCGGTCCTGACTCTGCTTCGTGAAGACAACCTAACGGTGTTAACCAGAGAAAAAAATATTGTTTATGCACTTGCTTATTTGACCTTGATTTCTTAAAATTTTCGTTTATTCGACCCATTTTTTTTCACTTTATCCTATACAATATGCGATGGAATTTTTGACTAAAATATGAGACAAAATTGACATAGGTTTGACATATTTGACTTAGATTTAGCAAATTTGACATAGATTTGAGGCCGAGATGAGAAAGGCCAATGTTGTGGTCTTGTTTATTTTCCTAGGGGTATTTTGATCTTGTTCATTTTCTAAATGAAATTTCTAATAAAATTCCTAGCGGTGGTTAGAAAAGCGTCCAACAAGTTCACTTTTGAAAGCGGGATCCAACGAGCAAAGTTGAAAAAAGATGCCAATGTTGTTAGCCTTTAAAATAGGGTTGAAAATACAATTATCTTATTTTAACTTGGAGCTCGATCCATCGAATTGCTAAAACAGTTTTTTATACGGTCGGGTATGCCACCTATAAGACTATAACTAAATGCCTATAAAAATGATAGATTTTCACATGTCTATAATTATTTTTACCGGTTAGTATAGCTAGCTGTTGCACAGGCGGCCCCGTGCCAAACTGATCACATGCGGCACAAAATGTTGGATGGCTGGCTGCCTGTGCAGTAAAAGGTAGACGCCCAGCAAAAGTCATTTTTTAAAGTAGTGTTCATGCATCTCTCTGTCTTAAAATTAATTAGTGATAGGTATTAATCCCGGCCGAAGGTAGCTAGCTACTAGTAAGTAACTGGAAATTCACATATATACTGGCTAATTGACAATTAAATCACACAAGACAAATATATACGTACGTGTGTGATAATCTTACGTTAAGTAGGTTAATTTCATTTATGCTATATGAAAAGGAAGGGAAGGGAAAACATAGTTGAGTTGGTTTACTGCTCGATGGACGTACATAAAAGTAAGTACTTACGTAGGGCGTGATCGGTTACCCATGTCAATAAACAATTAATAGAGGAACGACATATATATGCATGCATGGTTGAAGAAATAAAGCGCGCGTGGATTGGTTAATAATTAATAATTACCAGAGGATAGCAGCAGACAATTTAGTCGCGCGATGGGGTCGTTTTGGAGAAGAAAAATGGAACCAAGCAGCTGATCGATCGACCACATATTTTATAATTAGTATTAAGACAGATCGAGCTAGAATTATTTGATGCAGACCTTTTAATTAATTTGGAGTTCACCTGGTATGTGGGTGGGTGTATCTATTATACGTAGGCATGGACGTCATGGACGCTGACTTACTGCAGGAGGACCGAGATGGCCAAACTACCACTCCAGTTATAATCGAATCCATTCCAAATCAACGGTAAAACAGAGACCAACTGCAGGCCAGGGTCATGCTGACGTCACTCCTCCGCTCAAACCGATTTTTTTGTTTATTTTTAATTTTTTTATTAACATATTTAAAAAATTTACAAATCTATACGTCTCTCCCCCTCCCGACCTTCAAAAGGGCGTTAAGGGGGTCTAAACGTAAATTTTTTATTTATATTCAAACCTTTTCTGTCAGTTTTAATTGTTCAAAAAACTAGCAATACGTATTTGATACTCTATGAGTTTAAATGGAAAAATAATAAACTACACATCAAGATCTATAACTTTTATATAAAGTTTTTCTCCATTCGATGTCGTTTGAAATGTAAATTTGAGATTTTGTTAAAATAGGTTTGATATTTTCTAATGAATATTTGGGCATCTAAACAATCTTAAATGAAAAGGTTATTAACTATAAGTTGTAGATCTTTTCGAGCTCTATAATTTTAATATAAAGTTTGATTTTATCCGACTTTATATGATATATTTTTAAATTTTAAAATAACAAGCTATTCTGAAAAATTTATATTTAGACCCCTTAACACCCCCTAAAAGGGTGTTTCTTAAAAAAACACCCTCTAGGAAGACGTGAGACATCTAGATTTATAAATTTTAATAAATAATTTTTAAATATTTTTTAAAAAATGTAAAAATTTTAAAAAATTCTGCTCAAACCAACCACAGTCAGAGTAAGTAACTGGACCTGAAAGAAAAGACAAAAGGCCAGGAGGCCGTACGGAGTAGAGTAATTGATACTTCTTGACTTATTAATGGAACAGTCTATTTCCCTCGCTCGTCTCTTCCTCCTAATCGAATCGTCTCTTAACCGTAAAACTAGGTATAACCTCTCTCCCATATTCAAAAACCAAGGCAAATTGACTCTTTCTATGGTTTGGGAAGCGGTTTATGTTAACGTGACAGGTTGACCATGGTTGACTCGCTGAGCCGGCAGGTGGGACCTACATGTCAGTTTCTTGAAACATGTAACCCTCCTCCTCTATCCTCCCTCTTTCTTTCTCCTCTTTTCTTGATTTTTGATTTCTCTTATTCTCCCTACGAGGAAGACCACCGGTCATCGAGCAAGGCTGCAGCGGCGGTGATGGTTGACAACAAGGCATTAACAACGGTCATCGAGCAAGGCGAACTTGAGCTTGCAATCCCATCCTCTCACTACTACGAAAAGGATTTTTCTGTGCGGTCAAAAAGGATTTTTCTGTGCGGAGATCTTGCTCGTCTGCACCTAGGTGTCTGGGAAAATAAATATTTTTGAGTGCGGGCGGCCCAACCGCACGCGAAAATCTGATTTTGGCGTGCGGGTGCTTATGCCGCTCGCACGCAAAAACAAAAAAACTGAAAAAGAAATAAAATCTAAAAATCCGAAACCCTAACCCTATAAGCTGTCGCCGCCGCCCTCCTCGTCGTCGCCGTTGCCATCGTCGGAGCTGGATCCGCCGCCGCCATGCCTCCCCACCACCGGATCCGCTGCCACTGCACCTCCGGCGGCGGCGGCCGTTGTCACGCCCCAGACCTAGCCCCGAACGGAGGCCAGAATAAGGCGATCCAAATTAACCTGTATGCCTGTACCAGTCCCAGGAAATAGCGCTGGTACAACAGGAAGATAGAATATCACAACAACAGCGGTCTCTTTATTAAGAGTAGGATTACAAACAGGGTTGGAACTGCGGACAGAACTCGAGTTCGTAACAACAGTACAAAAAGGCGGAGACTGGCCCTAAGCCACAAGCAAAGCCTTGGGGAAAGGCCGAAACCCTACTACTGCTCGTAGACTGTTTGCTCCTGGAAGAACTCTTCTTCAGCAGGGTCCACCTCTTCGTCTTTGAGAACTGGGAGGGTTTATTTATATAGAGCAAGGGTGAGTACGAGAGTACTCAGCAAGTCAGGGGAATTAAGTGTTTAATGCAAGCTTCAAAGGAAAGCCAGTTGTTTTTCACAAATGATTTTAGTTTAAGGCTTTCAGAAACATCTAAGTGAGTGTTTCTCAATGATACGAACGAGAAAGTGCGTCTCATCCGGCCGCCAGAGCAGTGGAATTGTATCGATTGATTCTTGTCGGCACGAGAGGCTCCCTACCAATCGTTCACCAACCCCGGCTGCACCAACAGCCACAACTCAAACACGTCGGCACGAGAGGCTCCCTGCCAATCATTCACCGACATCGGTTGCTCCAACAGCCACAAATCAAGCATGTCGGAACGAGAGGCTCCCTGCCAATCGTTCACCGACACCGGCTGCTCCAACAGCCACACTTAAGCAAAGAAAGGATTTCTCACACCAACAGCAGTTCACAAAGCAACCATTAAAACTACGCTAAGGAATCACCTCACATCCGCCCATGACCGTGGGCACGGCTGTTCGAACAGTTATTAACCTCTGCAGAGGGGGTACACTTTACCCACACGACATTACTAACCCCGAATCACCCAGCCCGCGACTCTCAGTCACGTCTGGCGACCTTGAGGCTTTCATGACAAGGCATTTCGAAAGCCGACTCAGGGTCATCTTATGCCAACGGGAGGGGTCCCACGGACCAACACCAGATTAGGTCCCAGACCATACTGTGCCAGGAAGCCAAGGGGTCCTCCCTGACACCACCTCGGCGAATCCACTTGTCCCTTGGCATCAGGATTTCCCTGGCCTAGCTAATTACTCAGCCAGGGACGTCCCATATCACCCATGTGGTCGTACTTGACATATGCTCCGATGTAATTCCCAAGGAATCGGTCCTCAGAGCGAGAATGGGCAGACCGTACCTCCAGTACGTCTCCCGCACCGCGAGTTGTAGAAACTCACTTTATTTTGAAGGCACCGACCCAAGTGTCGGGTTTTCCAAGCATTTTGTAAACTCAAGTTTTACCCTGGTGATCATTTTAAATTTTGAGGGGAGTCTCGATATTCGTACGCGGGGTGCGAATACCGAGGTCTCACCCGAGGGGTGACAAGGGTGTTGGGGTATTCAACATTCAAGGAGGGTATATGCAGCAAATAGGTAGGGTCTGACGGTTGTATTGCAAACCGAGGCCAGGTGTCAAGTGTGACCTAAAGAATGCATAGTTTGCGGAAACAAAATACTTAATTTTACATTATAGGTTCAATTGATCAAAGGTGACTTGCCTTGCTCGAGATCTTGAGCTTCTTCCTAGAAATCCGTGCACTGCGGGTCTTCGGGCTCCAAGACTACACGCGAAACGAGACGACTCAACAAAACGATAAAAAGAAGCCCTGTTAAAGACCACTAATTGTGCCATTGGACAGATCTCAATTTTTGAGGAATTTTGGAAGTTGAACGGAGTCAAACGGACGAACGGTTGAGAAGATATGAATTTCTGAAGATTAAATGATTTTCTGTCTAAAGGAAAAGGAATTATTATTTCCCTGGAAAAGGAAAAGAAAGGAGGGACGCAATTTGGACTTTATTTCGGGTGGCTGAGAACGGCCCAATGGAATAGTATGGGCGCGACCGAATTAATGGGCCGACGGCCCGAAGGGGATCGGCCCATGGCCGATCGGCGCGCGAGGGGAGGAAGGCCGATGGGCTGGAGGCCGATGGCGCGCGGCCGAGTGGCACGGCGTGGTGGCGCGGTCTGGTGGCGCGGCCTGGTCCGGGAGGGAGGCCGATGGGCCGGAGAGGAAGAAAGGGGCCGATGGGCCGAGGCAGGCCGCGGCCAACGCGGGCGGCCGGTCCGGTGGACCGCGTCCACCGCGCGGGCGCTAGGACGGGGCCCGCCCGTCAGTGGCGCGATCTGCGCGGACTGAGCGCACAGAGAGAGGAGGACCGTCGGCGCTCGCGTCGTGCCTACGCAGCTGCCACGGAGGCCAATGGGAGGAGGGGGCGCGCCGGCTGGCGCTCGCGTGGCGCCTACGTGGCGGCCACGGAGGCCGCCTGGGCAGAAGAGGGAAAAAGGGGGGCGCCGGAAGACGGCGGCGACGGCGGAGGGCTCGGGCGGCGCGGTGCGAGGCCGGAGAGGGGAGGGAAACACACCAGGACGGAGAGGAGAGAGAGAGGGAGTGAGCCGATGGCGCGCGGCCGAGTGGCACGGCCTGGTGGCGCGGTCTGGTGGCGCGGCCTGGTCCGGGAGGGAGGCCGATGGGCTTGGGCAGGCCGCGGCCTACGCGGGCGGCCGGTCCGGTGGACCGCTGTTAACGACGAAATTTGGTAAATCATGCATTGGATTCAGAGTTAAAGCTGAAGCCGATTGGAGGAGATAAGCGATTACAGAAAACGGAGTATGAATCGGCTGCAAGCCAAATCGGCTACGGTGTGCATCGGCTGAAACAGAATCGGACAAGGATAGCCGATGTAGCCGATTCCGATAAGGAGATGGCAGGATCATTGTCGGGTTCGGTTGGTGTGCTTCATGAGGATTGCCACGTGCGGATTGAGTCCGAAGAAGGCAATTGTATCTATTAATTAGAATATTTGTTAGTTTCCTTTTATCTTTGGGAAAGTGTATTTAGTGTCCCTTAAGGACTTTATGTTTTTCTTTTATCTTTAGGAAAGTTTCTTTTTTGTCCTACAAGGACTAGTATCTCCCCATGGGTATAAATATGTACACCCGGGGTTATTGTAAGATATCAACTCTCGATCAATACAATTCGGCGCATCGCCACCTTTTACTCTGTTACGGTTTATTTATCAACCGGCGGAATTTGGCACCTGACGCGGGGCTGCATCGGCTGTCGATCTCCGGCGAAGGGGTAAGTCCAATGTTCCGTCGGTTCAGGCAATTGTATCATCTACGTCGGCGTCGTTCAAGGCTGCATCAGTACATTCGACCTCTTGGATTGCTCTGGTTTGGATGATATATTTGCCTGGCTATTTATCATATGTCTTCTGTTAATCTAGTATTAGCATCTCGATTTAGCTTTATCGGCTGCTTCTCGTTTTAGGGTTTCTGCTGGTATCGACTAAATCGTCTTGCTAGATTAGATTAGCTTAGGCATCTACCACCCTGAAAATCAGTCAAGGGCTTGATCATCTAGATACCGTGTTTCTTTACATACTTAGTGCTGCATCAGTTGAGTTTGACCTACTAAGTCGTGCTTAGAACCATGAATCTCTAGCCTGCTTTTTGATTGCCGATAAGGGTTTCATCGGGGTTTCAGCCGATGAGTTATCTGGACGTTGCATCGGCTTATAAGGATTGCATATAAGTTGAATTTAGCCGATGACAACAAAGGTTTCACTGTTTAATCTAATCTTGTGGATTTTATGGCATTGGATCTATGTTAGATTCACTTCATCGGCTATGCTATGAATATATATAATCTCTCTCTTGAGGTGTTTTTAGACATAAGTGATTTATACTGTCTCGGCGCCCTGTCCGATCTATCCCAATCACTTGGTTTAAATATATTTTGAGATTTAGATTATGTATCATTGATATCTACAGCCGATCGAGTATGTCTAACTTTCGTTTCACTTTATCAAGTCATTGCCGATCTAATGCATATTATCATCAGCCGATTGTCTCTTTGTCAAGTGTCAGAATCTACATTGAACACATAGCCGATAGCTCAAAACCCTATCGCTATCGGCTGTTATCAGGATCGGCTGGAATTACTACATCGGCTATGTTGGCCGATCGGTTCTTTGATCTGTCGTTTGTATATCTTGTCAGTTGCAGGATCAAACTGACTGGCACGCCCGCATCTCACCAAGATTTGGACCTGCACTGGAGCTAAGCAGATTTCCCAGGCCAGTGTGTGTTTTTTGCATCAACAACCCGCGCTCCACCGCGCGGGCGCGTAGGCGGGGGCTCGCCCGTCAGCGGCGCGGTCTGGCGCGGACCGAGCGCACAGAGAGAGGAGGACCGTCGCGCGCTCGTGTGGCGCCTACGTGGCGGCCACGGAGGCCGGCCGGGTAGAAGAGGGAAAAAGGGGGGCGCCGGGAAGAACGGCGGTGACGGCGGAGGGCTCCGGCGGTGCGATGCGAGGCCCGAAGAGGGGAGGGGAACACACCGGGATGGAGAAGAGAGAGAGAGAGGGAGTGAGCCGGTGGCTCAATTCGCCGAGAAGAGCCCCAGAGACGGCGGTTTGAGGCGGTGGCCGACGCCGGGCAAGAGGAGCGGGGAGGACGGCGCCGGGCGGAGAGTGGGTGACGGAGGGGAGTCCTACTAGGAGCCAGCTACGGCCTAACACACACGAGAGGAAGGGGAAGACAAGAGGGGAGAGGGAAAGTTACCGCGGCGGAGAGGAGCTTCGCCGGGGAGGAGAGGGGCGACGGCCTCCGGGCGACCGCGGCTCGGGCTCCGGCTGAGAGAGAGGAAGAAGACGGCGCCCGGAGCTCCTTCGGGCACACCCTCAGCTGCCAGCGGCGAGTGAACCGTGGGCGACGGCGGCAGCCGGGGAGGAGAGGGGGCAAGCTCGGGGAGGGAGGGCGGCAATGGCGCGCCGGCGAAGGAGGATTTAAAAGGGGAGGAGCGGAGGTCGGTTTGGGGGGGCGCGGAGAGCGGGTGCGGCGAAGGCGGTTCGCGGGGGAGGAGGGGGACCGACGCGCGACCGCTAGCGGCCAACGGCGGTGACGTCGGCCGGTCGGGAGAAAAAGCGAAAAAGGGGAGGGAAAGGGAGGGCGGCCTCCTTGCCGATTCGGGAAAGGCGCACGGGGAAAGAGGGAGGGCGCGCGCATGCTGCCAAGGAGCCAAGCCGGCGGGGCCGACGGCTGACGCCAGCGCTTGGCGCGGCGCGGGGGCAACGGCGCAGGAGGGGGGGTCCCGGGTGACGGCGGCGGCGGGCGTGACGGTCGGCCCCAGTGCGCGCGGGCGAGGGGAACAACGGCGGTGGCGGGACGAAACGGGGGGCGCGGTGGGAGGCCTCCGGGAGAGAGAGAGAGGGAAAGTGAGAGAGCGAGGAAGCGAGAGAGGGACCGAGAGGGCTCGGGAGGGAGAGAGAGAGAAGAGCCCTCTCTCTCGCCGCACGTGCGGCGCACGCGCGCGGCGCGGCAGGCCGCGCCGACCGGGCCGGGCGACGCGCGGCCCAGCAAGGAGAGGGAAAAGGCCACGGGCGGAGAGAGGGGACTAGGCCGGGAGGCGGCCCGAGAAGGAGGGAGGAATCTGGCCAAGGGGAGAAACAGCCCGAGGGCAGAGGGAGGAAAAGCGGACTTTCCAGAGAAATTGAAAGGAGTTTTAGGGTTCAGATTCGAAATCCGACTTCGCGGTTTTCTCCGGGATTGAGGCGAGAGGGGAAACACGAGACCTTGGCACACCACAAGACTCAACCAAGGAGCAACTTTCGCAAATAGAGTTTTTTGCAAGTAGGTTTTCCCGCTAACGCCGCGACAAAACGGGCGTTACAGCCGTCGCCGCCGCCGCCGCACGTGGGGAGGGTGGCCGTCATCGGATCCGTGCGGGCGACGACCGCCGTGCCTCACCACCGCCAGATCCGCCGCCGCCGCGCATGGGGAGGGCGGCGCTGCTCCCGGCTACCTCCTCCTCGGTGGCGGTGGCGGCGCCACTCTGTTGGCGCAGAATTTGGACCCGTTCGACCACAAAATGGGTTCCGCGTTGCCACGGCAGCCTGGGAGATCTGCTTAACTCCAGTGCAGGTCCAAATTGGCTTGCCTAGTCGTGCGCAGAGCGTGCCAGTTGATTTGATCTGCAATCAACAAGAAACAAGTAAACCATATCAGAAAACAATGGTCGATCGGCCGATAGGCCGATGTCACATTGTTATAGCCTAGCCGATAGGGCAAAGCTGTATCGGCTTACTCAAGATAATAAGTAAATTGAAACAGATCTAATCTCATCGGCCTATGCCAGAATCATGTAACAGATTAATGAAATCAGCCGATGAGGGTTTCTTGAGGATAACTGCACTAGCTATTACTCTAGTGTAGACTTATACAAGTCAATCGACTAACATAAATACACCAACCACAGAGAAGTCTTTAAAAACACTCTGTGACCGATATGTTTATATTCGTCGATCCACATGTATAAGTGGCAAACACATGCAAAAACATAGATAATCACATGCATTAGGTAAGACCGGCTGAAACCCCGGCGCTATCCTTAATTACAATCGAAAACAGGCTTCGTGTTAGATCTCGAAACAGGACTAAGGTCGATAGCAACTCAAAGTGTGAATCGAGACTTAACACAAAGAAAATCAAGCCGTTGATTGCTTTTGGGGATGGTAAATGCCTTAGACAACCTAAATGGGTAAACCAATTCAATCATCGCCGGCAACAAACCCTAAAACGAGTTAACCGCTGGCGAGTTGGAATTAGCAAACCACATCTAGATTAGCTAAAACACGATAAACGACGATCACATCATCAGGGCTTAACGTGCCTAAAGTGACACGCTAGCCCCGACGATGTAAATCGTCGGGTACGAGTTCTTACCTTGCTCTAGGGAAGCAAGAACTCGTTAGGAGTCGACGTCTTACGAGGGTTGACGATGCGCCGAAAGTAGATTGATTTGATTGTATGTTTGATTGATTGAGAGAGACCTTCTATGTACAAACTATCGGGATATTTATACCGGAGGTTACAACAGAACTCTTGTAGGGCACGATCTTATCTACAACTAACAAACAAGTTTTTGCGGCAGACTTAAGCCACAGATTAGATCTAAACTACTTAATTTACAAGATACAATTGCCTAAAACCGAGCTTTATCTCTATTTGGCAACTTCCTTGAAGCTTATTCCGAGCCTAGACCAAGCCCATATTGACACTGTCAACTCACAACCCGTATCGGCCCACGACCAAACCGAATCCGTATCGGCCGATACGCTCTCTATAGCAACACCTCCCCAGTCCGATACGGTTACCGGATCCGATACGAAGCCTGGTCCGACTCCAACTCAATCCTTCCTCTCTGCTTCAGTTTCCTCTCTTCTTTCCAAGTCGATTACCAAAATCCGTCATTAACACACTCTCGGCCGCCTCCTCCTCCTCGTCGGCGGCACGGATCCAGCCGTTGCGCGCGCGGTCATCGGTCGCCAGCCGCCGAGCCGCTGCCTCCGCCAGCAGCCGCCGCCGTGGCGCCTCCTCCAGTTGCCAGCCGTCGCACCGCCTCCTGCCCGCTCCCGGCTGCCGCCTCGTCGGCGACAACGCCGAGCCGGTCACCGTCGTGCCCCGCACGCCACGCGCTCGGAGGTGAGAGAGGAGAGGAAAGGCAGAGAGAGAGGTAAGAGAGAGACAGGAGTGAATAAAAAGCAAAGGAAGAGAGAGAGAGGAGATGAAAATTTTGAAGTGAGTAAGAGGGAAAAGAGAGAGGGAATGGGATAAAAAAATCTGTATTTTTTACGTGTGGTCCATTTAAAAGTTCCACCTGCGAAAATAGGCTCATTTTCGTGTGCGGTCCACTTAAGAGGTCCGTTTGCGAAAATCGATTTTTCCGTGCGGTCCTCTTAAAGACCCGCACACGAAAATGGAGGACAATTTTTGCAGACGCGACCAGTTACGGTCTGTCTGCAATCTAAAGAGGGGCATGTACAAGAAAATCATTTTTGTAGTAATGTCTGTAAGGCAGTGGTGGTGACCGACGAGGAAGGCAGTCTATGGTAGTGAGGAGGAAGGCGAGGAAGAAGGGTTGTGGGGAAGGAGGCAAGGGAGCCGATGAGGTCGAGCCTGTCGACCCATCTATCATCTTCTTTCCCTGATGCGTCATTTCGTCCCCCGATGCGTTGTGCTCCATGGTAGCAGCAATGGTGGCAGCCGCATCATTGTGCTGGCGAAATCCTTGTGCGCCTCGTTCTCGCGTACTCCTGCACTACCACATCCTCCTCGAGCTCCCACCTTCATCTCGGGAACCCAGTCCGTCCTCCTCGCTCGTCTCGCTACAGTTGGGCTACTCACGGCGAGACAACATTTAGGTCAACGCATGAGAAAGCGAAAGAGGATCCCTGGGTGCGGTGAGACTGACCGACGGCGTGGGGAAGCTGTAAATCTTCTACGCTACTCCCTTTCCCTACGTACCCAGCTATCGTCTCCTCGCCCAACCTCAACGCCACCATGGGGGACCTCTTCAAGCTTGAGGTCAGGCGGCACATGCAACGGCGGTGGCCGTCGTCGTCGGGCATTGCGTGTCGTCATCGTCGCCTTCTGCTTCTGCCTGCCAACTGTGTCCTTTGCCACCGCGACGGATTGTTCTCCCTCCTCTAGTGGCAGCGACGCATCGAGGTGCATCGAGATTGAGAGGGTAGGAGTGGGGCCGACAAGTGAGCCCAAGAGTTTTTCTATTTTTACCCTTGTCACTTAGATGTGGGCCCCACTTCTATTTTCAACTTCTTTGATGGCTAAGTTGCCATGTCAGCATAAACTGTTTTCCAAACCATTGAAGAAATTGATTTGCACCGGTTTTTAAAGTTGCGGGAGACATTATACCTGGTTTTACGGTTGATGGATAGGATCTGAACAAGGGCAGGAGAATGAGGGTGGCATAATAGACTTATTTTCCGTTGGTTGTGAATTGCTTTTTCTTCTCGCTAGGAGTGTATTTTAATTTAATTAGGCCTTTTAGTTGTTTTTGTTTGTTAGTTGGGCCTTGTTCACTGGTCGGCCCAAACTGTGGTGCTCCTCCTCTTCTCGTCCTCCTCCTTGGACGAGACGAGAACCCTCGGCCGGCGCGCCGCCTCCAGTAGAGATGGCGAAGAGGCTCCTCCTCGTCTCCCGCGGCCGCCTCATTGCCCACCACCGGAGCCACATCCCCTTCCTGCCACCCGCGCTCGCCCGCTACCTCGGGTCCCCATCCAACCCCAACCCCAACCCCAAGAAATCAGATACTACAAGTATCAGTAGTAGTAGGATGGGGACGGCGGAGTCCCCATCGTCGTCGTCGGAGGAGGAGGAAGACGACGAGGGCAAAGCTTTCCCGTGGAGGAGATGGAGGCCTGATGTGGCCTGGCTCTCCAAGGCCCTCGAGCCCGCACTGCAACTCTACAACCAATACAAGCCTTTCCTCACTAGTGCTGCTGCTACTGGTATCGTTCCTTTCCTTGTCTATCTCTCTCTCTCTCTGGAGTCTGGACCATATATATATTGCTAGTACTTCCATTACTTTTACTTATTACTAGAGTAGTAGTATAATCTCAAGAACAAACCAACAAACAAGCAAAATCTGATTCCCACAGACAACATCCCCGCAAGCACCCGCACATTCAGCGAGATCCTAAGCGACCTCCAGCGGAGCAAGGTCAGCATCAAGGACTGGAGCCTCACTGATCTCACCATCGGCCTTTACCTCATCTACCTCAGCCAAGCTTCTGCAAAGGATGCTCAAGCCTTCAAGGGTCTTCATATCTCCTGCAACAAAAAGGCTAGCCCCTTCCCCTTCCCCTTCCCAATCACAATTTCAGAACCAACCAATTTTTAATCTTGTTTCTTTCTCAACCCATTCATACAATTAAATGTTTCTTTCTTTGTTTCTTTCCTCTGTTTATTATACGCTCTTCTAAGTTCGAACCAACACTTTCTAGGTTCAACAACTAATTTATCACCTTGAGCTTGCAAGAGGTTGCTATAAGGGCAATGCCACTGGCCTTGCACGCCATACTATGCTTCGCAAGAGGAACGTTCTCAAATTCGTTAAGGACTCTAGTATTCTCAGACCTGGCTATTACATTGCTATTGATCCACGCACTAAATTGGTCATCCTTGGGATTCGTGGGACTCACACGGTTTATGACCTAGTTACCGATTTGATTGCTCTAAGCGATAAGAAGGTATCACCTAAAGGTTTCTCGACACACTTTGGAACATATGAGGCCGCCCGTTGGTACCTTCGCCATGAGTTGGGAGTTATCAGAAAGTGTTTGGAACAGCATAAGGTGGGAAACTGACTGTCTTCAAATTGTTCCTCATCTTTTCTTGGGTGATATATATGAGCTAGTTTTTACCCTTTTCAAAGCAGGATTACAAGTTGCGCCTGGTAGGGCACTCCCTTGGAGGAGCTTCAGCCGCGTTGCTTGCTATAATGCTAAGGAAGAAGTCCAAGGAGGAGCTTGGATTTAGTCCTGACATTATATCAGCTGTTGGATATGGGACCCCGCCTTGTGTCTCAAGAGAAATTGCTCAAAGTTGTGCAAGCTTTGTCTCAACTGTTGTACTGCAGGTTATGCTTGACCCTTTCTCGGAGTGACATCCTATTTATGATATCTTTGCTGCATACTAGAAATTTTAAATGAGCTCATTTTTCTTCTAGGATGATATCATCCCTAGATTAAGTGCAGCTTCACTGGCACGATTGCGAGCCGAAATACTCAAAACAGATTGGTAAGCAATGGCTTTGTTGAGGTAGCGTTTATAGAAAGAAGCTTGTGATTGTTCTCCTTATTGGGATAATTCGACTTCTTGTTCAACAATTCTTTTTACCCACTCTGAATGGCTTAATCCTGACATGTAATATAGCTTTCTTGGCTGTGTTTATCCAATTATGGATATAGAGACCGGATTTCCATCCATTATCTAAAAAAAAATGTAATATAACTTTCAGCCGCACATTTGTGACTTGCACTCGCAATTGTGAAACATGAGCAACATCATGACACAGTGATAAAACACTAAATAGGGAACTATGTATACAATTGTGTAAATCATGTTCTTTTGTAGGGTAAGTGTTTTGGAAAAGGAAGACTGGAAGCATATAGTGGACATTGTGACTAATGCTAAGCTTGTTGTTTCATCAATTCAAGATGTGGCGCGCAAGCTTGCTGATTATGCTAAAATTGTCACAGTATCAACTAGTTCTAGTAAGCCCCTTGCCTTTTTAAATTTTGCCAGTTACTATGTTCTTATTTATTTATTTTTTTGGGATAATCGTCAGTTTCTGCAAAGTGGAAAATTGAGAGGGTTTGGGGGTTAGTATTGTACTGAATCTGGCATTGGTCTTTCTTGTGTTGTTAGATGCCGTCAAAGATCGAGATCGCTCCCCGAGCAGCAGTGAGGTATTGTCACCGGAAAGTAAAGAGGATGTATTTGTGCCCGAAGATCTGTTCCTTCCTGGGACTCTGTATTACCTCAAGAGGGACATTGAGGATATAAACGGTGTAGAGGATGAGTCGTATACACTCTGGAGAGGTGACGCCGGGGAGAATTTTCAGAGGATACTGTTATCTGGCAATCTGATATCCGATCACAAATGTGAAAGCATATATTACGCCCTGAGGGATGTGCTCAAGACTCTGCCGCCCCAGGAATCAGGATGACAAGTTTCTTTTCAAGCTTTTTGCAGTTGCACACCTGCCTGCACTGACTGGATTATCTCTATTTATTTTGTAGTTTGTCATCACAATACAATAGAAGCAAGCATATTTTTGTTGCTCCTATTAGTTCTCCCATGGCTTTGGGGAAAATAGAATAGAGCTTGTTGTTCAGTTTTTTGTGTTTGTAAGGCAAAGCCAAGAGAAGAAATGCTCAAGACAATCTTGTTGCATGCAGTGAAAGACATTGCAGCTGGTGTAGTTACTTTGACTAATTATCCCTAAGCTTTGAAAGAATTATTACTGTGTGAAAGTAGGAACGAATCTGCTCGTTTGTGCTAGTCAGTTTACTGCTACGGCGTTCTTACAACACACAAGGAACACGAGTGTGTAATGTATTGTGGTGGTGTTCAGTTAGTTTCAGAGCAAGACAATAGCTATATATATTGAGGGCTCAAGAGCATACTACTAGTTATTATTATATATAAATGTTACACATCATTTCTAATATTGGATTGTTATTGATACAAGAACGGAACCATGCGTTTCTCAAAAAAAAAAAATCCTTGTAGAAGCAAGGAAATAATAATAACAAATCTAATACTATAAATCAGTGGGCCTCGTCGTCGGCGAGCTGGCCGCAGTCCTCGATGAGGACGCGCTGCGCCGTCATGCCAAACCCGGTGCCGACTCGCTCCATCTTCTCGATGGCGGTGTATCCGTCGACGACCTTGCCGAAGACGACGTGCTTGCCGTCGAGCCAGTCGGTGCGCGTGGTGCAGATGAAGAATTGGGACCCGTTGGTGTTGGGTCCTGCGTTGGCCATGGAGAGCACGCCTGGGCCGGTGTGGCGCAGCTTGAAGTTCTCGTCGGCGAACCTGTCGCCGTAGATGGACTCGCCGCCGGTGCCGTTGCCATGGGTGAAGTCGCCGCCCTGGCACATGAAGTTGGGTATGATGCGGTGGAAGGCGGAGCCCTTGTAGTGCAGCGGCTTGCCGGAGGCGCCGAGGCCCTTCTCACCGGTGCAGAGGCAGCGGAAGTTCTCGGCCGTCTTGGGGACGGTGTCGGCGAAGAGCTCCATGACGACGCGGCCGGCCTTGGCCTTGCTGATGAGGATGTCAAAGAACACCTTGGGGTTCTTGCCCGCCATGGCTGCCTTGCCTGCAGGCTAGTTCAGTTAATCAAATCGAATACTCCTACTACTTACTACATACAATCTCCATAACATGTTACTACTAGAAGCAAAACAAAGATTGAAGAAGAACAAGTGAAGTGTGGACAACATCCATCCATCCCCGATGCCTTGGCTCACAAATAATGGAGGCGGCAAAGGTGAGGATGGAGATTTGACAAATCAATCGATCTTGCACAAGCTTTGAGCTCATTAGGCCTTTTGATTACTCGACGCCTAAGAGCCTTCGATATGTGCGGTTGCATGCACCAAGCAGCAGCGTCCGTACGCACGCACGCAGAGGAGGAAGATGAAGCAAACCCACCTGGAACTGGAAGACGGAAGGAGGCGGCGGCGGAAACAATCTGACGAGGAGGAGGAGGAGAAGAGGAAGAGGAAGGTGGACGGCCACATAAAAAGACCTCATGAAAGGGTTTAGGGTTTCGTCCAATGGGCTTAATGGGCTAGGCACTTTCAGCGACTTTGTTGGGCTGTGCAAGTAACTAGCCCAGCCCATTGCCCAACTAAAGCAGTTTTTCGGACTCCCTTCTCTGAATTTCTGATTCCAATAAGTCCATGACGCTTTATACATTTGTGTATGCTGCTAGTATCAGTTAATAAAAAAACCACGAATGCCTAACACTTACTACATTTTTGAAAAACCATGTTTTATATCCGCACTATTGATTGTGTTATTGTTAATGATATGCTTTAGAGGCAATCATAGAGATGATTGTATCACATATACTATGTTTATGAATTCATAATAAACTGTTCCTTGAAATAGATAAATTATTACCGATCACTGAGTATGTGACTTATTCATCAGAATCTTTATATACGTTACTATTTTTAAAAGATCCTGATTGTATGTCATGTATGGAACAAGCATGATTACATGATCAGCACATGTATTGACTGATGATCATGTCTCATGGATCATGGTAAGAAGATACCAAATTAATAATATGGACAATGTGTTGGAGAACATATTGTTAGATAGACCCAACCTGAGACACTACATGATTATAATGTGCCAACAGTTGGTCTTAAATAGTATTGGTGTAGAATTCTTGTACCTGAGATTATCATGGTTCTGTTGGCGCAGAATTTCGACCCGTCCAGCAACCAAACGGGTTCCGCGTTACCACAGCGGCCTGGGAGATCTGCTTAACTCCAGTGCAGGTCCAAATGGCTTGCCTAATCGTGCTCAGAGCGTGCCAGTTGATTTGATCTGCAATCAATAAGAAACAAACAAACCAAGTCAGAAAACAATGGTCGATCGGCCGATAGACCGATGACACATTGTCTTAGCCCAACCGATAGGGCAAAGCTATATCGGCTCACTCATAATAGAATACAGGTAAAATATGAATCGAATCTTATCGGCCTTCATCAACATATAAATGTCAACTAACGGCATCAGCCGATAAGAATAACAAAGATAACTAGTGCAAACTTATACAAGCCAATCGGCCGATACAAACACATCAACCACGGAGAGATCCTGAGATTACCCTATGACCAACATATTTATATTCACCGATCCACAAGTATAAGTGGCAAACACATGCAAAAACATATATCAATCACATGCATTAGATAAGACCGGCTGAAACCCCGGTACTATCCTTAATTACAACCGAAAACAGGCTTTGTATTGGATCTCAAAACAGGACTAAGGTCGATGGCAACTCAAAGTGTGAATTGAGACTTAACACAAAGAAAATCAGGTCGTCAATTGCTTTTGGGGATGGTAGATGCTTCGAACAATCTAGCCAAGCATAAGAATTAAACCATCGTCGGCAATAAACCCTAAAACGAGTAAACCGCTGGCAACGTTTAATGAAGACGCCTGTCAAGATTATCCAAGACATGATAGACGACGATCACATCATTGAGGCTTAACGTGTCTAAAACGACACGCTAACCCCGACGATGTAGATCGTCGGGAACAAGTTCTTACCTCTGCTCCGAGGAAGCAAGAACTCGTCGAAAGAGACCTCTTGCGAGGGTTGGCGATGCGCCGAAAATAGATTGTATTGTGTGTTGAAAGATCAAGAGATACTACATGTACAAACTATCGGGATATTTATACCCGAGATTACAACAGAACCCTTGTCGGGTACGATCTTATCTATAACTAACAAACAAATCTTTACGGCAGACTCTAAACACAGATTAGATCTAAACTACCCAATTTACAGAATACAATTGCCTAAAACCGAGCTTTATCTCTATTTGGCAACTTCCTTAAAGCTTATCTCGAGCCCAAACCAAGCCCACATCGACGCTGTCAACTTACAACCCATATCGGCCCACCACCAAACCGAATTCGTATCGGCCGATATGCTTTTTACAGCAACGCCTTCCCTGGTCCGATACGACCATCGGGTCCGATACGAAACCTGGTCTGTTTCGAACTCAATCTCTCTTCTCTGCTTCGGTTTCCCTTCCGCTTCCAAGTCGATTATCAAATTTCGCCGTTAACAGGTTCTCAATATGTGTAGTAGCTTACTTAGAGATTATCAAATGTTACTTCGTAACTGGGTAGTTATAAAGGTAGTCTTTGGGTTTGCTATGAAGCATGTAATGAGATGTGAATGATCAAGATAGTATTTGCCTCTCCTAGTAAATAGGAGATATTTTCTGGGCCCCTAGATGTAATAGATTACGGAAGTGCATGGCCATACTGAGATGACTAAGGAATCAGTCACGAGGAATGTAATATAATACATGATCGAGTGAATGATTGAGCTATTGAGAGGATGACACATATCTAGCCTTGAGTTTAATCGATATCGTGAGGCAAAAGGGTTCGTACACAGATACACTAAAGGTTCAACCGACATAATTTTTGTGTATACTTGGCACTTTAATACATTCTGTTGAGGGCCGCTGTTGACACATGGATCGAAAAAATTTTTTCGGGTTGCAGCCGAGTATATGAATGAACCTATAGGGCACTTAATGGGTTGGAACAAGACGATTGGATGAAGATCCAATAATGGCTTAATTTAGATAGTGATCCAAGTAAGACTTCTAATGAGCGTTGGAGGCCTGGTTAAAAGGTCATATATATATATATATATATATATATATATATATATATATATATTAACAATTAAGGGGTGCATGCAAGTCTCTCTCGCCACCCGAGAGAAACCCTAGCCGTTACTCTCACTCGTGAGCTAAACCCTAGCTATGCGCGGGTGCTAACACGTTCGCGCTCGGTGTTCCTTCTCTGGACGTGGATATCGGTAGAGACGTTGCTGTGTTGCAGCGTTGATCGGTGTAGGAACGTGAGACGCGCGAGGAGATGCTCGTGCAAGGAGGGTTGATCAGGCTGCTGCGAGGAGGAGAATTTTTGTTTCATGCTAGCCTACCCGTATTCCTTCAGGTATACATTCAAACAAATAAATATGATTTATTTAAAGCAATTAAACATAGTAAGATGCTAATGTTTCTACAAACAATTTAGGCATAACTAAAAATCGAAACAAAATAAAAAGTATTTGCCTTGTAATTGATGGTGTAAAACTTACATAACGAAAAGGCATAAGTGGTGTGGTGGTGGATTCGTGAGTGTATGACTTCATCCACCAGGATTCAACTCCAGCTACCCACGAATATTATGCACACACAAGTGGGTCTTTAATAGAAAATTTAGTAAGATTAGGGATGTGCCGTTCGTTTTCGTCTTTTTAGCATGTGTTAGAGAACATATTAAAGAAAGTGTGTGAGTGTGGTGTGGTGTACGCGTGTGTGCATCTTTCGTATAATAAAACTACTTAGATAACAATGCCTTCTTTCTTGAAGAGATGCACCAAAATTTTTTTGATAAAGTTATTATTCGACTATTTCCATCGTCCCGGTTAACATGAATACAGTTTGAACCCTGTAAAGTCAAATTTGAGAAATTGATGCCCTCACCGAACCGGCGATGAATGCGTGGGGGCGTTGGCATTCCTTAAGGACTAAGAAAAATACAGGTAATATTATGTATACAACTAAACTAGCTAACAAAATTATTTAATTGGATTTAGTAGAATAGTAGGGATGATTGGTGGAAGAAGGAAGGAAGGAAGGAATGAGGTGAGCATGCATTCACAAGTGGAAGCAGGCCCACGCTGCAGTGGGTAGTCAGTCAGTCAAACATGGCAGCTCCAGCACCAGCCAAATCGCGTCCAGTCACCACCTCTTCCTCTTCCCCACGTCGCCTCGCCTCGTTGACCTGCCCTGCCTTGCCAATTGCCATTAAAAGCAAGCACCACTACAAGTAAGCAATCCAAGCACAAGCACAAGCATTACACAAAGCAAAAGCAGCCATGGCCGCGTCGCGCTATGAGGTGGAGGTGACGGTGACCTCGGCGCGCGACCTCAAGAACGTCAACTGGCGCAACGGCGACCTCAAGCCCTACGCCGTCCTCTGGATCGACGACGGCGCCAAGTGCTCCACCCGCGTCGACCTCGACAACGCCGAAAACCCCACCTGGGACCACAAGCTCACCGTCCCGCTCCCGCCCTCCACCCGCCTCGACGACGCCGTCCTCTACGTCGACGTCGTCCACGCCAACGCCAACGCCGCCGAGGGCGTCAAGCCCCTCGTCGGCTCCGCGCGCCTCCCGCTCCGTGACGTCCTCGCCGACACCGGCATAGGCGGCCGCGCTTCCCGCTCGATCCGCCTCACGCGCCCCTCGGGACGTCCCCAGGGACGCCTCGAACTCCGCGTCGCCGTCCGCGAGCCCGCACGCTACTACGACCCCACGCCGGCTTACCCTGCTCCCTACCAGCAGCAGCAGTCTTCCCGTGACCCCTACGCCTACGGTAACACTACTACTGGCTATGCCTATGCCTATGGCGCTCCGTACGCCGCGGCCCCTCCGGCTCCGGCGGGGCACCCGTCGGCCTACGGAGGAGCGGCTCCTGGTCCTACCTATGGCTCCGCTGCGCCACCTCAACCTGCAGCTGTGAGCTATGGAGCGCCTCCTGTGGATGCAAAGAAGAAGAACAAGATGGGGATGGGGAGTGGGCTGGCGGTGGGCGCCGCGGCCGGCGTTCTTGGCGGGCTGGCGCTGGCGGGCGGCGCCAGCTACCTGGAGAACAAGTTGGAGGATCGCGTGGCGGAGAGGGTGGAGGAGGACAGCTACGGCGGCGGCGGCGGTGGCTACGACGACTACGGCGATGACGACTATTAATATAGGAGTATATATATTCGAATTGCAGTTGCTGGGGACATGAGTGAGATAATAATCCAATTATTGTAATTGAAAACAAATTGAATCTCGTGTTTTTATCCTTATCTTACAAACTAAATTTGATTTGATTTGATTGATATTCAAACTCCGATACTCTCTACTGAAAATATTATACTATGAAAATATTATACTATCAGTTGAAATGATCTGAACCATTAGTTAATAAAGATAAATTAGTAATTTACTAATAGACTAGTGATTAGGGGTACTATGTTGACGGAGCGTGACGCTCCTCACCGGGAGACCGCGCGGGCCCCCCTTTGCCGGTTCGGCCGGGGGCGCTAAGTGAGGTTCTTCGCCCTCGATCTGAGGAATGTCAGCGAGAGAGGGAACGCACGAGACGCGGGCGACGTAGACAGGTTTGGGCCGCTGAGAAGCGTAACACCCTACTCCTGTGTTCTGGTGGATGTGGGGGTCTCCAACAATACAAAGAGAGTTTGGTCTCCAGAGCGTATTCGCCGGAGTCCTCCCCTTCTTTCCTAGGCCTGGGCCTCCTTTTATCTGGCAAGGGGTCACCACATGGGCCTCTAGCTGCCTAAGAAAAGAAACATTCTTTTTACAATGAAGGCTAGTCTACAGCCGGAAGTGACCTCTGACAGGCACGGCGCACGCCTCCTGCCCCGCTCGCCAGCTCTCCCGGTGGACGCCCGTTTCAACTTTCATTAAACGGCAAGCGACTTCCTTGCCACGCTTGCGCTGAAGTCTGGAATGGATCTGACCGGGACTGACATACCAACTCCAGGAGCTAGCATGCCAGCTCCGGCTAGGGACGAGAGCCAGGAGGCTCTCATCATTCTGACGGGACGGGGCGAGGCGTGCCACAGGCCGCCTGTCGCCACCTAACCCGCGATCTGACCGGTCTGTGACCGGTCACACACCGCGACCGGTCACGGACCGGATAAGCGTGCGCTGCGCCGCATTAAGTGCGGCGTGGTGCGCTCGTCTGATCCGCTATAAATGCGGTTAGGTGAGCCCTGCTGTGCTCACCTAACCCGCACACGCGGCGCCAAAATCACAGGGGGTCGGGGCGCCCCAGCCCTCGGGGCCGAAATGGGAGCGGCCCGACCCCTCGGGGAGACAGAGATAGGGGTGACCACGTCACCCTCGGGCCCGACCCCCCCGAGGGGGTCGGGCCACGTGGGTGACCGCGGCTACCCAAGCCTCTAGTCATGATACCCCCGGCCCCATGTCACCGACAGTCGTGGTTCGGTTCGCCCAGAGCACCGCTGGCAGTTCCTCGATCCACGAGTCGCCGTGCTTCTTGAGGATGTTGAAGGTCTTGGTTTTGAGGCCCTTGAGGATTTCCGCGTTGGCGCGCTCCACCTGGCCGTTGCTTCTGGGGTGGGCGGGCGAGGCGAAGCAGAGCTTGATGCCCATGTTTTCACAGTAGTCGCCGAAAAGCTCACTAGTGAACTGGGTGCCGTTATCCGTAATGACACGGTTGGGCACCCCGAACCGAGCAGTGATGCCCCTGATGAATTTAAGCGCGGAGTGCTTATCGATCTTGATGACCGGATAAGCCTCGGGCCACTTAGTGAACTTGTCGACAGCGACATACAGATACTCGAACCCGCCCGGGGCCCGCCTGAACGGTCCCAGGATATCGAGCCCCCAGACAGCAAACGGCCACGAAAGAGGTATGGTCTGCAGGGCCTGGGCCGGCTGACGTGTTTGCTTGGCGTGGAACTGGCACGCCCTGCACCGCCGGACCAGGTCGACCGCATCGTTGAGAGCCGTCGGCCAATAGAAACCCTGGCGAAAGGCCTTGCCAACCAAGGTGCGTGAGGCGGAGTGGGCTCCGCACTCGCCTTCATGGACATCGGCGAGAAGCTCGACGCCTTGTTCCCGAGGAATGCACTTCAGGAGGACTCTGTTAGCCCCGCGCCGATAGAGGGTCCCTTCCACCAGCACGTAGCGCTTGGAGACGCGACGGACGCGTTCACTCTCTTTGCGGTCCTCGGGTAGAGTCTTATCTGCGAGATACGCCTGGATCTCAGTGATCCAAGCAATCAATCTAGGGGAGCTAGGAGCGCTCCCCTCGGGTCCCGAGGCCTGGACTCCGACGGGCCTCGGGGGCCGTTCAGGCGCGTCCGTCTCCCCTAGGGGGTCGGGTCGCGCCGACGGCTGGGCAAGCCTTTCTTCAAAGGCGCCCGGTGGGGTCTGGGCTCGCGAAGAAGCGAGCCTTGAGAGTTCGTCGGCGACCGCGTTATCCCGCCTGGGCACGTGCCGAAGCTCTATCCCGTCGAAATGGCGCTCCATACGCCGCACCTGGCGGACGTAGGCGTCCATCTGCGGGTCAGAGCACTGGTACTCCTTACAGACCTGGTTAACGACCAACTGGGAGCCGCCTAACACCAGGAGGCGGCGGATCCCCAGTCCAGCCGCCACTCTGAGTCCCGCAAGGAGTCCCTCGTACTCCGCCATATTGTTGGTCGCCCGAAAGTCGAGGCGGACCAGGTATCTGAGGATGTCTCCGCTCGGCGAGGTCAAAGTGACCCCCGCACCGGCGCCCTGAAGAGACAGGGAGCCGTCGAACTGCATCACCCAGTAGGCGGTGTGAGGCAGCTGCGAGGGGCCCGGGCTGGCCTCGGGGGCGGAGACGGGCTCGGGAGCTGGGGTCCACTCCGCTACAAAGTCGGCGAGGGCCTGGCTCTTGATCGCGTGGTGTGGTTCAAAGCGCAAATCGAATTCAGAGAGTTTGATTGCCCATCTCACCACCCGTCCAGTACCCTCTCGGTTATGCAAGATTTGGCCGAGGGGGTAAGACGTAACCACCGTGACCCGATGCGCCTGGAAATAATGGCGCAACTTCCTCGAAGCCACCAGAATAGCGTAAAGCATCTTCTGGGCCTGAGGGTATCGGGTCTTGGCGTCCCGGAGGGCCTCGCTAACGAAGTAGACGGGCCGCTGCACCTTCCGGCGGGGCCTATCCTCTTTGCCAGGGGCCGCGTCTCCAGGGCGCTCTCCGTCCGAGAGGCCGTGCGGGGCGCACTCGGCTTCTGTGCCGACGACCTCGGGGTCAGAGGGCGACAGGCGCGGCCTTCCCGCAGTGGCCCCGGGGCCATCCTGGGGGTCGGGGGCGCCTGGCACCGTCAGACAAGCAGGCGGAGGGCCAGCACCGGCCGTCGGGGGCCTTAGGCCGCCGTTCGGCTCGGGGGCCTCTCCTCCCTGCTCTCTCCCGGGTCGAGCCGACACAGGGTGGGGGGGCGCGGAGTGGGGGTTGTCCTCGTCACGCTCCACGACCAACGCCGCGCTGACCACCTGCGGGGTTGCCGCCAGGTAGAGTAGCAACGGCTCACCTGGCTCCGGGGCGACCAGGACTGGGGGGGAACTGAGGTACGCCTTCAATTGAGTGAAGGCCCGCTCAGCCTCCTCCGTCCAGGTAAACGGCCCGGAGCGCTTGAGGAGCTTAAAAAGGGGTAGCGCCTTCTCTCCCAGCCTCGGTATGAACCGACTTAAGGCGGCCATGCAGCCGGTGACGCACTGCACATCCCTAAGCCTGCTGGGGGGGCGCATCCGCTCTATAGCTCGTATCTTCTCGGGATTGGCCTCGATGCCTCGGGCAGAGATCAATAACCCGAGAAGTTTGCCTGCAGGCACGCCGAACACGCACTTATCGGGGTTCAGCTTTATGCGGGCGGAGCGGAGACTTTCGAAAGTTTCCGCTAAATCCGAGAGCAAGGTCTCTTGGTTGCGTGTCTTCACAACCAAGTCATCAACATAGGCCTCAACATTGCGTCCTATCTGGCTACCCAAGGAAACTCGAGTAGTACGTTGAAAAGTAGGACCTGCATTCTTTAACCCGAAAGGCATTGTGGTATAACAATAAGTTCCTATGGGGGTAATGAATGCAGTTTTCTCCTCATCCTCCCTAGCCATGCGAATCTGATGATAACCAGAGTATGCATCTAGAAAACACAAAAGGTCGTACCCCGCGGTGGAGTCGACAATCTGATCTATGCGTGGCAGGGGGTAAGGGTCCTTAGGACATGCCTTGTTGAGGTCGGTGTAGTCGATGCACATCCGGAGCTTGCCGTTCGCCTTGGGAACGACGACCGGGTTCGCCAGCCACTCCGGATGGATGACCTCACGGATGAATCCGGCCTCCAGAAGTCGCGCCACCTCCTCGCGGATGAAGGCTTGACGTTCCGGGGCCTGCCGCCGCACCTTCTGCCGAACCGGCCTTGCGCCCGGTCGCACGGCGAGACGATGCTCAATCACCTCCCTGGGGACCCCGGGCATGTCCGCCGGTCTCCAGGCGAAGACGTCGGCGTTTGCCCGCAGGAAGGAGACGAGCGCGTCTTCCTATTTGTCGTCCAGAAGACTACCGATTCGTGTGGTCTTGGACGGGCCGTCGCCTAGGGCAACCTCCTTGACCGGGACCTCGTCGCACGTGACCATCCGCTGCCTTGGGGCGGGCGGGACGGAGGTGCTGAGCCTCTCGTCGCCGCCCGCGGGCTTGGACGCCGCGGCGAGGTGGTCCGCGCGCTGCTCCATACAAGCAAGCGCGACTTTGAGGTCGCCATGGACAGTGATGGGGCCACCGGGGCCCGGCATCTTCATCTGGAGATAGGCGTAGTGGACCGCCGCCATGAACTTCACCAACGCGGGCCTCCCCAGGACCGCGTTGTAGGGCAGACTGAGGTCCGCCACATCGAAGTCCACCCGCTCCGTGCGGAAGTTGGCGGAACCACCGAAGGTGACCGGGAGGTCGATATGACCCAGCGGCCAGGTGTGCCCCGGCGTCACGCCAATGATCGGCTGGGACGGTCGGAGCACCATCCCCGGGGCCTTGATGGCATCAAAGGCTGCGGGGGAAAGGATGTTGAGGGCTGCACCCCCGTCTACGAGGACACGCCCCAGCTTCACATTGCAAACGGTGGGGGAAACCACCATCGCGATCTGTCCTCCCCGGGCAACGCACGGCGGGTGGTCGGTCTGGTCGAAGGTGAGGGCGACCTCCGACCACCGCGCCCGCCGCGTCGCCTCATGGGTAGGGGCTGCGGCCAGAAGCTCGCGCTTCATGGCCTTGAGGCTCCGGCGAGAAGCGTGAGCGCACGCTCCCCCATCGACGGTGGCGACGGTGGCCTTAGGCTCCTGAAACCCCAGGTCGTCGTCGCCATCGTCGATGTCCTCGGCGGGGGCCTTCTGCTTGGCCTCACCTCGCCGGTTGCCGGCGGGAGCCGCCGGGGCCTTGCCCTCACGGCGCTCCTGCCTCTTCTCCTCCTCCCACTTCCACGTCCGCTCAGCCAAACCTTTGACCGCGCGGCAGTCCGCGAGGTCGTGGAGGGAGGTGTTGTGCACGGTGCACCACTTGCCGGCCGGGCGCTCCCTGCCGGGAACGCCGGCCTCCTTCTTTTTGTCGCTCGTGGGCCTCCCCTTTCGGGGGGCCCGCGAAGCGCCCTCGGCGGCGAGGACATGACCCTCGTCGTCGGAACGGGCCGATCTCTTCTTTCTCCTCCTGTCCCGCCGCCCTGACCGAGCGGCGGACCCGGGGGCGGCCGAAGCTGCCATGCCGGAACCGGAGGAGTTCCAGGTCCAGGCCTCCTCCTTGCGAGCCACACGGTCCGCGAGCTCAAAAAGCTGCACGGTTGTCTGGGGCTCCTTGGAGGCAATCTTCTCGAGCATGCGGTTGTGACGCACGCCCCCCCTGAACGCGTAGATCACCGCGTGTGCGGGGATGCATGGTATGGTGTTGCGGACCTGACAGAACCGCTGAATGTACGAGCGAAGAGACTCATCGTCCCTTCGCTGTACCGCATGCAAGTCCGCTTCTTCGCCTGGGCGCGGATATGTGCCCTGAAAGTTCGTGGTGAACTGCTGGCACAAATCCTCCCAAGAGTGGACGGACGCGGGCGGCAAGTTCATTAACCAACCCCGCGCCTGACCCTTCAGGGCCATGGGGAAGAAATTCGCCATGACCCTGTCGTCACCCCCCGCGGCCTCGATCCCGGTCGTGTAGATCTGGAGAAACTCGGCGGGGTTGATGCTTCCGTCGTATTTTTCGGTGATGGTGGGCCGGAACCTTGTGGGCCAACGGACGTTCCGAAGGCTCGCCACAAAGGCTCGACAGCCGGCACCGCCGACCGGGGACACGGGGGGCCGGCCCCCGTGACCGGACCGAAGTGGCGCTCCGGACGAGGAAGCGCCCTCCGTTGCGTGGGCGGCGCGACGAGCGTCGCGCCGGCGCTCGATATCGAGCCGGGCATCCGGCCCTCCACGCACATCTTCTTGGGTCGGAGGCGTTGACGAGGGAACGACGGACGAGCGGCGTGTAACGGCCGTCGTTCGCCGCGCCCTCCGCCTCGACGACATGGAGCCGGTGGTGGCAGCGCCAGAGGCCCCGGTGGCGGAGGACCGCCCGCCGGCGCCTAGGCGCTGCTGCGCCGTCATGACCAAGTTGGCCACGTCATCCAGCCAACGTCGGGCTGGAGTCTCTGGATCGGGGACGACGGGCGGGTGACGCAGGAGCGCGCCCACAGCCTGGAGCGCGCCCTGGGGCGTGCCGCCATCGCCATAGACGAGGCGGCGACGCGCCCCGTCTCGCCGTCCTCCCTCATCGCCCGCGAGCGGCGAGGTCGCGGATCCTTCGACCTCCTCGAGCGCCTTCCCCCGCCCAAGACTTCGGCGAGGGGGGGACGGCGGGGTGCGAGCCCGACGGCGTGGGTTCTGCTCCCCGTCATCACCGCTAGCGCTCGGAGAGAGGCTGTGCGCCACTGCTCGTTCGGCCATAGGGCTGACCGGGAGAAGCTTGGCACACACGAAAGAGGATGAGGGCTTAGAAAGACACGCGCGCCCCCTACCTGGCGCGCCAGATGACGGAGCGTGACGCTCCTCACCGGGAGACCGCGCGGGCCCCCCTTTGCCGGTTCGGCCGGGGGCGCTAAGTGAGGTTCTTCGCCCTCGATCTGAGGAATGTCAGCGAGAGAGGGAACGCACGTGACGCGGGTGACGTAGACAGGTTCGGGCCGCTGAGAAGCGTAACACCCTACTCCTGTGTTCTGGTGGATCTGGGGGTCTCCAACAATACAAAGAGAGTTCGGTCTCCAGAGCGTATTCGCCGGAGTCCTCCCCTTCTTTCCTAGGCCTGGGCCTCCTTTTATCTGGCAAGGGGTCACCACATGGGCCTCTAACTGCCTAAGAAAAGAAACATTCTTTTTACAATGAAGGCTAGTCTACAGCCGGAAGTGACCTCTGACAGGCACGGCGCACGCCTCCTGCCCCGCTCACCAGCTCTCCCGGTGGACGCCCGTTTCAACTTTCATTAAACGGCAAGCGACTTCCTTGCCACGCTTGCGCTGAAGTCTGGAATGGATCTGATCGGGACTGACATACCAACTCCAGGAGCTAGCATGCCAGCTCTGGCTAGGGACGAGAGCCAGGAGGCTCTCATCATTCTGACGGGACGGGGCGAGGCGTGCCACAGGCCGCCTGTCGCCACCTAACCCGCGATCTGACCGGTCTGTGACCGGTCACACACCGCGACCGGTCGCGGTGTGTGACCGGTCACGGACCGGATAAGCGTGCGCTGTGCCGCATTAAGTGCGGCGTGGTGCGCTCGTCTGATCCGCTATAAATGCGGTTAGGTGAGCCCTGCTGTGCTCACCTAACCCGCACACGCGGCGCCAAAATCACAGGGGGTCGGGGCGCCCCAGCCCTCGGGGCCGAAATGGGAGCGGCCCGACCCCTCGGGGAGACAGAGGGAGGGGTGGCCACGTCACCCTCGGGCCCGACCCCCCCGAGGGGGTCGGGCCACGTGGGTGACCGCGGCTACCCAAGCCTCTAGTCATGATACCCCCGGCCCCATGTCACCGACATATGTCATTTACAATTTTTTTCATCTAGATTGATTTGTGATCATCCATTTGGCTGGTATCGCTCATATTCCATAAAAAAACCAAAAAAATGAGAAAAAAAATGTGTAGTCATTGCTAAATGTCGATTATATCGCTCCACACCTTTTTCTGGATAATAATGTCTCTCTATATTTTTATTACCGGTGATAGTATAAGTAAATCTAAATCCTTCGATCAAATAAGATCAACGGTTCAGATTGTTTTAAACCACCTCTCTTTCAAAATGTAGTTATTTTTAGCACGATACTTTGTTCTAAAATAAAACTATTTCTTCACCTACCTTCTTCTATTAACCGGTCACAATTATTTTCCTTCACCTACTTTTCATTTTCAAACAATCACAACATTTCTTTAATCATTCTCATCTATTTTTTTAATATCCCTGTTAACTTAAAAAACAATTGCATTTTGAGAAGGAGCCCTGCTACCAATAGAAACTACGTAGTAAGGCTCGATTGATTAAGGAGCCGGGCGGCAGGGCAGCTATTCTAGAGCATTTAAAACTCTTTGTGTGTGTGCGATCCTAGCTATATCCGTAGAGGCGTCGCCTGCGGTAGAGGTGGCAGCGCCCACTGGTTGGCGTCGATGTAGGAGACGTCCATGAAGGGAGCGGCCTGGCGCTGGTCAAGCTGCCGCGCGAAGGACACCCTGCCGGTGGCGGTGGTGGCGGAGCCGGGGCCCCAGCACGCGTACTCCGCGAACCACACCTGCTGCCGCCTGCCGGGGTCGCCCCAATCGTTCCACCCCTCCGGCGCCACCACGTCGCCGAGGTACGTCTCCGCGAACACCACCGTCGCGTATGGCCCCCACGCCCTCCCCAGCCACACCTGCCCCGTCCCCACCACGCTGCACCGCACGAACGCGAACCCCGTCCTCTCCGCCGCCGACGCGCGCCCATGCGCCGTCACGCTCCCCGTCACGGTCCCCGCGGCGAAGGTCGCCATGGCCACAGAGCTTATGGTGCAGGCCACGTAGAGGGATCGTGCGTTGCCGAAGATGAAGTCGATGGAGCCCTCGATGTAGCAGCCGCGGAACAGGTGCCGCCCGGACTCGTCCAGCAGCGTGTCCTGCGCGCTGTACACCCCGCACCAGTGGAACGCCGCCTCGTCGGCGGCCACCCTCAGCGCCACCGCCTGCCCCCCTGCGTCCCCGGGCTCGGGCGGGGGCGACGTGTTCTGGAAGGTGATGTTGTAGGCGACGAAGGCGGGGGCGAGGACGGTGAAGGTGGCGCTGTAGACGGTGCTGCCGCCGGTGGAGTTGGAGGTGGCGTTCCAGGCGACGGTGGTGTTGAGGTTGCCGCGGCCGTGCAGCGTGACGGCCGTCTTGTTGGGCCACACCACCACCTTCTCCCTGTAGATGCCGGCGTCCACGGCGATGAGCGTGCGTGTGGCGGCGTAGTCGGGCACGGCGTCCACCGCCTTCTGGAGGGTGGTGAAGTTGGCGCAGCCGGCGGCCTGGTTGTGGTCGACGGTGAGCAGGAGGGTGGCATTGTGTTGCGAGGCGAGGGCGGCCGCCCACCTGAGGTGCTCGGTGCAGCGCTTCGTCCTGCGGCGGTGCTGCTGCTGCGGCGGATGATCATGATCGAGACCACGACGAGGTGGAGGCAGGATGTACAATAATATTAGTATTAGTATAAGAGAGGTGAGGAGGAGAGCAGACGAGGCCCTGCTACTGCTACTACTAGACCTGCACTTGTTCATCTTCCTCCTTGTCGATCTACTAGCTAGCTCGCTTGTTGCTGCCTTGTGTCTGATAGATTAAGCATGAATTGGGCAAATTAAGACAGCATTGGATCAATAGCTAGTATATGAACTACTAGTTGTAGGAATTCATGGGTGCATGCGTAGTACTAGCAAAGATTTGAGTGCTTCCGTTTCTTTCTAGTGGGGTGCGGGATGGATCATATATATGGATGCGGTGGATAGATGCGGTTGCTTCAATTCTTTCATGTATGGGCCTGCGTTGCGTTACCGTTACCCAACAGCTATATATATCTATATCTACTAGCAAAATGCCCGTGCGTTGCACCGGACAATGATGGGGGTAGATAAAGTTTAACTCAACGATTGTTTTGAAGCACTCAAGTATGACAATAAGCATTGGTGATTTGTATAGTAATCACAAAGATCTTTTTTTTTTACAATTATTCTTGTACCTGACGTGTTAGCCTAATGATTGTCTCATGGGAAGAACAAACGGTGAATGTCTTGGTCACTTTTCACGCAAGAGGCGTAAGTAAGTTTATCATAAAACCAATGATAATTAGGATGGGATGCTTTCTCACTCTCTCAACTCTCATGTGGCAAGCGTGCGATCTCGCTTCTAAAATCGTACATGGACTCATGTGGAGATCAGTCGTGTGACACATGGATGATAGATAGCGCGTAAACTCTAATACGTCGTGTCTCGCAAAAAATTTTAAATCTCATTTACAATCAATGGGAACTTAGCGTAGCTCAGTTGGTGAGCACTCTCGGTTGGGAGGCCACCGGTCATGGGTTCGAGTCCACTCGAGCGCTGTTAACGACCAAATTTGGTAGATCAAATATTGGATCTGAAGATAGAATCAAAGCGGATTTGGAGGAGGCTGGCGGTTACCAAAACAGAGCAAGAATCGGTTGGTGACCGAATCGGCTACGGTGTGTATCGGCTGGTGACCGAGTCGGCTATTGTGACCATCGGCTGAGACAGAGTCGGACAAGGATAGCCGATATAGCCGATTCCGACGAGAGGATAACAGAGTCTTTGTCGGGTTCGGTTGGTGAGCTTCATGAGGATTCCTACATACGGATTGGGTCCGAAGAAGGGAATTGTATCTATTACTTAGGATATAATGTTAGTTTCCTAGTAGATACTGTCGGTTAGAGTTTGTATTAGGGAATTGTCTTTAATATGAGTTGTAATAGAGATAAGAATCGTGTCCGATAAGGACTTATTGTGGAATTCTGGGTATATATTAAACCCAGGTTCGTGTAAAGAGGACAACAGATCAATACAACAACTTCGGCGCATCGCCACCTTTTCTCTTTCATTGTTTTTCGACGAGTTCTTGCTTTCGAGTTGGGCTGCATCGATTTCGATCTCCAGCAAGAGGTAAAACTTGTTATGGCGGCTTGCGCTCTCGGGATTAGTGCTTCCATCTTCATGACACTCTAATCTTGTTTGCGTAAATCGTCGAGTTATCATATATATTGTATAATCTAGATTGATATCAGCATATAACTCAGATTGGCTAATAACTGTTCTACAGAAAACTAGCCAATAGAGTTATATATTGATGCTGGTTTAGATTACACAATATATCTACCATCTCGAAAAGGTTTTCATCGACTTGATTATCTAGACATTATGTTTCTTTACATATTTGGTGCTGCATCAGTTAGGTTTGACCTACTAAATCATGTTTAGAACCATAGTCTCTAGCCTGTCTATGATTGCTAATAGAGATAGCGTCGGGGTTTCAGCCGACCTTACCTGGTTTAATTATCTTGTTATCTTGATATATTAAATCTGCCCTTTATATCGAGATATTAACTTAGTAAAATATATTGAGCTTGTTGTCAAATCTGGTTAGGATCATCTTAACATTAGTTTGACAAGTTGTTTAATATATTTTGTTCATGGTAATATCTCTGTATAAAGTAGTATCGGAGTACTAGCCGATACATGTTAGATTTGCTTAATCGGCTATGCTATGAACTTGTATAATTTATGCTTCATAATATATTTAGGCATAAGTGATTTATACTGTCTCGGCGCCCTGTCCGATCTATCCCAATCACTTAGTTTAAATATATTTTGAGACTTAGATTATATTTTGTTGATATTTACAACCGATTGAGTAGATTTAGCTTTATCTTGCTTTATCTGTTATAGCCGATTTAATGCATCTTGCATCGGCTCAATGCTCAATGATATGTCATCGGTAAACCAGCCGATCGGCTATCATTGGTGGATTTAATTTCGCTTTCTTTGTTTCTTATTGGTTGCAGGATCAAACCAATTGGCATGCCTAGAACCCGAAAGAAGTCTTTGGACCTGCACTGGAGCTAAGCAGATCTCCCAGGCCAGTGTGTGTTTTTTACATCAACACGCTTTTGGCACGCCCGGTGGGACACGAAGAATTTTCATCATGGTAGACTCCAAGACAACTGACGTTGACCCAGAAAATATTATTCCAATGACAGTGGACAAGTTGACGTCGGAGCAAAAGGCAGAGCTGGAGGATATAATGAACAAGCTTCAAAACCAGTACTTGCATTCCTTTGTCCAGACTAGAGCGGGAACGGTGGTTCAGAGATACAAAGTAACTTTGCCCAACAATGAAGAGCCAGAGTCAAGTTCTGGGAAGAAAAAAGGGGTCAAGCAAGAGGAATCTCCTGAAGAACCCAGGAATTTGCAAGATTGGATCGACTATGCTGTGCATCATGCTTTGATCAACCAGTCAGGAGTGCTTGTCAACACTTTAACAAATATTGTCAAGTCTGTGGTTGATGGTACTATCGCTGAACATCAAGCCAAAGGACCAATATTCTTACCAGATGGGGTCTTCCCGCAATACAGGCCGCTTATGACCAGCCAGCCGAAACCTGCCAATATAGCCCTAGGACAGCCGATGGCGTCAGCATCGGCTACAGGTCAACAGGAGATACCAGCATCGGTACAGAAGCACGTAGAGTTTAATCCTCATGTACTGGTCCGACAACAACCTCAGCATGTAGGGCATAACATACCGCAGATATCAGCTGAGCAAGTTGCAACTATGTTCAATCCCAATCAGCCAGTTGCTCAGCCGATCATGCATACACCAGCAAGACAGCAAGTGCCAACCTTTCAGCAACAGGCTGCCAATACTCAATATGTTCCTAATCAACAAGATTTTAGTGCTCCGCGAATTCCTCAGTCCCACACAAGTGGTAATCTTAATTATCAATATCAACCTCATTCACCACAGGTACAATATCGGCAGAGAACGTCTCCTCAGCCATATCATCAACCGCAGTATTATCAAGATGAGCCGATACAGCCTCAGCATCAAGATGGGACTCGGCAAAAACCTTGGGCCGATATGATAGCTGATGTAATGAGACAGCAGTTTGGATTAAAGCCAAGGGATGGTGACAACCTGTATCGGCATCCATATCCAGAGTATTTTGAAAGGGTGCCATTACCAAGCCGATACAAGGTTCCAGACTTTTCAAAGTTCTCAGGACAAGATAATGTATCAACTTATGAGCATGTTAGCCGATTTTTAGCTCAATGTGGTGAAGCATCGGCTACGGACGCTTTAAGAGTCAGGCTATTCCCTTTGTCTCTGTCTGGATCGGCTTTCACATGGTTTTCATCTTTACCTTACAATTCTATTCACAGTTGGGCCGATCTGGAAAAACAGTTTCACAAATATTTCTACAGTGGGGTTCATGAGATGAAACTATCTGATTTGACAAGCATTAGGCAGAAACGAGAAGAGTCTGTCCAAGATTATATTCAGAGATTTAGGGAAATCAGAAACAGATGTTACAGCTTGGCATTGACAGATTCTCAATTAGCCGATTTAGCCTTCCAAGGTTTGTTAACCCCAATCAAAGAGAGGTTTTCGGCTCAAGACTTTGATAGTTTGGCTCATTTGGCCCAAAAGATAACAACACACGAACAAAGATTTCAAGAGGCCAATAGAGCATTCAAGAAGGTGAACTTCATTAGTTCTTATGTTTCCGATTCTGAGGAAGAGGATGTTCCCGAAGTAGCAGCAGCCGAATGGGCAAGAAACAAGAAGGTGATTCCATGCCAATGGGTCAAGAGCTCTGGAAAAGAGGAGAAATATGATTTTGATGTCAATAAAGCTGACAAAATTTTTGATCTTTTGCTTCGGGAGAAACAAATTCAGCTGCCTGCTGGTCATGTGATTCCATCGGCTGAGGAATTAGGGAGGAGGAAATACTGCAAGTGGCACAATACAGGGTCTCATAGTACTAATGAATGCAAAGTTTTTCGGCAACAGATCCAGGTAGCCATTGAACAAGGCAGGATAAAATTTGATGACTCCAAGAAGCCGATGAAGATTGATGGTAATCCTTTTCCTATCAACATGGTTCATACAAGTGGGAGGACAGCCGACAGAAGGGATAATCGGCTCAATAAGTTTGATTCTACGAGTATGATCAATAAATATCAAAAGAGATATGATCGGCAAGAAAGGCAATATTACGAGGATGATGATAGCTTTGATTCACATTGGAACTGCGAATTTTTCATATTTTGTTGGAATAAAGGCATGAGGTTGCCATCGATAGAAGACTGCCCAGGTTGTACTAATGCCGATGGAAACCATAATGGGAGTTTTAGCCGATTTCATTTTAAAGAGGATCGACTGATGCAAAGGAAGTTGCCTGTTCATCAGAGGTTGGGCCCGATACATCAAGATTATTTCCAGGAGGAGGATACTGAAGATACTTCAAGAGCTCAATGGTGTCCTTCTGGGATTTTTTCCAAAAGTCAGAAGAGAAGGGTTCAGAGGATGAGGAGCAGGGAACAATTTCATGAAGTTGAACAAGAAATCGATCATCGGCTGAAGAGAGCAAAAACAAAACAGGAATGGCGTGTTAAGAATAAAATAATACCAGCCGATGAGAGTGAAGCCGATGAAGCAAGAAGGGTAGTTAAAGGAAAAGCCATCGTATCTTCATCGGTCAATATGGTATTTGTGCTACCCGCAGAGTTTGGGGCTAATCAAGACAATGCGGATATCATGGAAGAATCTTGTGCCAGATTGGTATTGTCACCAGAACAGGCTGTTTTTGAGAAACCCGAAGGAACAGAGAATCGACACCTTAAGCCATTGTATGTCAAAGGATTTATTAATGGCAAGCCGATATCCAAAATGTTAGTCGATGGTGGGGCTGCAGTGAATCTAATGCCATATGCGACATTTAAGAAACTGGGAAGGAATTCGGAGGACCTCATCAAGACTAATATGGTTCTTAAAGATTTTGGTGGCAATCCTTCAGAGGCCAAGGGAGTTCTTAATGTAGAATTGACAATCGGCAGCAAAACGGTTCCTACTACATTTTTTGTCATTGATGGGAAAGGTTCATATAGCTTACTGCTTGGAAGGGATTGGATTCATGCTAATTGTTGTATTCCTTCAACCATGCATCAAAGCTTAATCCAATGGCAAGGTGACAAGATAGAGGTTGTTCCAGCCGACAGGTCAGTACACGTTGCTAATGCCGATTTATCTGTTTGGGAGATGGATGGAATTGATTGCTTATCAGGAAAAATCTGGCAAGGAGATTATCTAAGAGTGTCTGATTGTGATATACAGCCAATTGGAGATGGAGAACCCCAGTTGTTACTTTGAGGGTGTTGTGGAGGGTTCCGATTTCTACACTAAAGATGCTGTAGATGATCTTGATGGTAAGCTTGGTCAGGGATTCATGTCGGCTGATGATTTAGAAGAAGTTGATATTGGGTCAGGAGATAAGCTTAGGCCGACATTCATCAGTAAGAATCTATCATCTCAATTCAAACTTATATTGTTAAAGCTTTTGAAAGAATATAGCGATTGCTTTGCTTGGGAGTATTCTGAGATGCCAGGACTTAGCCGATCGATTGTTGAACATCGGCTTCCTATCAAGCCGGGATATCGGCCATATAAACAGCCACCTAGACGATGTAAAGCTGATATGTATGATGCGATTAAAGCTGAAATTACTCGTTTATATGATGCTGGTTTTATTCGTCCATGCCGATATGCTGAGTGGGTTTCTAATATAGTTCCGGTAATTAAGAAAAATGGCAAGCTTAGGGTTTGCATCGACTTCAGGGATTTAAATAAGGCTACTCCTAAGGATGAATACCCAATGCCGATTGCCGATCAATTGGTAGATGCTGCTTCAGGACATAAAATTATAAGTTTTATGGATGGCAATGCTGGATATAATCAGATTTTGATGGCGGAAGAAGACATCCACAAGACTGCTTTTAGGTGTCCTGGTGCAATCGGTTTGTATGAGTGGGTTGTCATGACTTTTGGGTTGAAAAGTGCTGGAGCTACATATCAAAGAGCCATGAATTATATCTTTCATGATCTGATCGGTTTATTGGTTGAAATCTATATTGATGATGTAGTGGTGAAATCTAAAGAGATTGTTGATCATATAGCCGATCTAAGGAAAGTATTTGAGAGAACAAGGAAATATGGCTTAAAAATGAATCCCACTAAGTGTGCTTTCGGTGTATCGGCTGGACAATTTTTAGGTTTTCTTGTGCATGAGAGGGGTATTGAAGTGCCGCAAAGGAGTATTAGCGCAATACAGAAAATCCAGCCTCCAGAAGACAAGAAACAGTTGCAATCTTTGATCAGCAAGATAAATTTTATCAGAAGATTTATTTCTAATTTGTTTGGGAGATTAGAGCCTTTCACACCTTTACTCAGACTTAAAGCCGATCAGGAGTTTACATGGGGGGCAGAGCAACAAAAGGCTTTGGATAATATTAAGAAATATTTAAGTTCTCCTCCAGTTTTGGTTTCTCCACAGAAAGGGGTGCCTTTCAAATTATACTTGTCAGCCGATGAGAGGTCAATCGGCTCGATCCTAATCCAGGAGTTCGAAGGTAAAGAGAGGGTAATCTTTTATTTAAGCAGAAGACTTTTGGATGCAGAGACCAGGTATTCTTCAGTGGAGAAGTTGTGCTTGTGCTTGTATTTTTCATGTACGAAGTTGAGGCATTATTTGTTATCCAATGAATGTACTATAATTTGTAAGGCCGATGTGGTTAAATATATGCTATCAGCTCCAGTATTGAAAGGAAGGGTTGGAAAGTGGATTTATGCCTTAACAGAATTCGATCTCAAGTATGAGTCACCTAAAGCTATTAAGGGGCAAGCTATAGCCGATTTTATCGTAGAACATCGTGATGATTCGATCGGCTCAGTGGATATTGCGCCTTGGACGTTATTTTTTGATGGATCAGTTTGTACTCATGGTTGCGGCATCGGTTTGGTTATTATATCACCAAGAGGGGCAAGTTTTGAATTTGCTTTTACCATCAAGCCATATGCTACAAATAATCAAGCTGAGTATGAGGCAGTTCTCAAAGGTTTGCAACTTTTGAAGGAGTTTGAAGCCGATGCTATTGAAGTCATGGGTGATTCATTGCTGATAATTAGTCAACTGGCCGGAGAATATGAATGCAAGAATGATGTATTGATGGCTTATTATGAAAAGTGTCGGGCATTAATAGATGAGTTTCGGCTAGTGACATTGAGATATGTTCCTCGGGAGCAGAATTTAGAGGCTAATGCTTTGGCTCAGGGGGCATCGGGATACAAGCCGATGATGACAGATGTTGAGATGGGGATTGTTACAATTGCAGCCGATGATTGGAGATATGATGTGTTTCATTACTTGAAGAATCCTTCTCAATCGGTTTCAAGGAAATTGAGGTATAAGGCTTTGAGATACGTCTTGTTAGATGATGAACTGTATTATCGGACGATTGATGGGGTGTTGCTAAAATGTCTAAGTGCTGATCAAGCTAAGGTTGTGATGGGAGAAGTACATGAAGGTATTTGTGGTACTCATCAATCGGCTCATAAAATGAAGTGGTTACTTCGAAGAGTTGGGTATTTTTGGCCGACAATGTTGGAGGATTGCTTCAGATATTACAAGGGATGTCGAGATTGCCAGCAATTTGGATCCATTTAGAGAGCACCAGCATCGGCTATGAATCCAATAATCAAGCCGTGGCCGTTCAGAGGCTGGGGAATTGATATGATCGGCCAGATCAATCCACCGTCGAGTAAAGGACATAAGTATATATTGGTAGCAACCGATTATTTTACAAAGTGGGTGGAAGCAGTTCCATTGAAAAAAGTTGATTCTGGGGATGCAATTCAGTTCGTTAAAGAGCATATTATATACCGATTTGGTCTTCCACAAACAATTACGACTGATCAAGGATCTATTTTTGTGTCAGATGAGTTTGTTCAATCTATGGAGAGCATGGGAATCAGATTGTTGAATTCTTCACCATATTATGCGCAAGCTAATGGACAGGCAGAAGCATCTAACAAAAGCTTGATTAAGTTGATTAAGAGGAAGATTGTCGATTTTCCAAAGCAGTGGCATTACCGATTGGCTGAGGCGTTATGGTCTTATCGGATGGCTTGTCATGGATCAATTCAAGTTCCTCCATATAAGTTAGTCTATGGGCATGAAGCAGTTTTGCCATGGGAGCATGTCATCGGCTCAAGGAGGATTGATTTACAAGATGAATTGACAGCCGATGACTATCATAATCTTATGGTCGATGAGTCAGAGGACTTGGTTCAATCCAGAATGTCTGCTTTACAGAAGATAACAAAAGATAAGGAGCGTGTTGCGCGACATTATAATAAGAAGGTGGTACCGAAGTCTTTTGAGGAGGGAGAATTGGTGTGGAAATTGATTCTGCCGATTGGAACTCGTGATAATAAGTTCGGCAAGTGGTCACCAAATTGGGAAGGACCTTTTCGGATTTACAAATCTGTTTCTAAAGGAGCCTACATGTTACAAGGGCTTGATGGAGAGGTATTTGGAAGAGCTCTTAATGGAAAATATTTGAAAAAGTATTACCCAAGTGTTTGGATTAATTCATGATTCGGCTGTATGTTGCCGATACATGGTAGCCGATGTATTGACATCGCCTTTAGATGGCCGATATAAGTTATATCGCCCTTAGCACAATTCTTTTTTGTATGATCGGTTGTTTCATGGTTATTTGTTCTTAGCCGATTGTAATTTTGTGATGTTTCGTTCTCCATAACAAAATTAGGGGGCATATACATACCGAAAGATCAAAATTTCAAAGAGTTCAAAATTTCAAAATTTCAAAGCAATTTCAAAATTTCAAAGCAATAAATATACAAGTATGGAGTTTATATTATCATCGGCGGATTCATGTTACAAGTTTTTGGATAGCCGATATGGCCCTTTGCCTAATTTGTTCTATTTCTTCTATGGCTTGGGCATCGGCTGCATCACTTCCTGGGATGACTTTCATGGATTTGTTCAGATCGGCTAAGTGTCTGATTGAGGACTTCAGCTTGGATTTTTGTTCTTCAATGGCTCTTGGTAAATCGGCAAGCTTCTGTTCCTCTAGTGATAACTCAGCATTGCAGGCTTCTAATTCAGCCAATAGTTCAATCTTCCTATTCTTTAGCCGATCTATATTGCTTTGGATAGAACTTGGCCCAGATATCATCTGATCATGCTTGGCTTTTTCCTCGTTTATGGATTGCCGATTGGCATGGATGGTGGTTTCTAGATCTTTTCGCTCTCGCCTATCGGCTATCCTCTGTCTTGCTCTTTCCAGCTTGTGGCGATATTGTTCAAGGAAAACCGCTGGGGAGATGATTTCGGCTACATCGTCTGGGATCTGATCTTGAATATCTTCAAATCTTGCTTTGATTGGTCCACAGTTGACAACCAAAGCATCAAGGGAACCTTCAAGCCGATGAGCAATATCCTTGAGAGTAGCCTTTAAGTCATCGGCTATAGGAGCAATAGCCTTGCTAGATGTTTCTTCTTCTTCATCCATGAATTGCCTAATGTCAAAAGAGAACATGTCGGCTAAGGCCTGAAAGAGACAAGATTGTTAGTTAATAGAATATTAATGGCCGACTTATATTTTTGATACAAATACTTACAGGAATAGGAGGAATCGGCTGTTCTTCAATATGGTGACTGTCTCTAGCCGATGGAGTATGTTCACTTGAATCATGATGGATAGGAGTTGGAGAGCGGATCGGCTGAAATATAAAACGAGTTAATACGTGATGAAATAAGGTTTAAACAAATTTTGAAGGAAGTGTTACCGATGGAGGCGGTTCAGGTTTCTTTTTGGCAGCCGATTTCTTTTTCTACAAAAGAGGGGTTAACGCTGAGATCGGCAAAGAAAGTTATGGAAGGACTAAGAGTACAAAGTACATACCCGAGGTTGATATGTCTTGTGAATCGGCGTTGGTGGGGTTTGCTGAGGAATAGGGATGCTAATTGTTGGAGTTTCTTCTACTGTTTCACTCAGCTCGGCAGCTGCTTCATCGATGGCTTTTTCTATATCTTCTTCATCTGGATCATAGTTTTTCTGCTTTTTGGTGGTTTTCTTCTTTGTAGCCGGTGGAGCGATAGCCGATGACTTGATTCTTTTCCTCTTGCCAGTTTCAGAGGGAATCGGCTCACGTGTTTGCCCTTTGAGTAGGGAAGATGTCTTGGGGGCATTATAGCCGATGGTTGAAGGAGCCAATCCACCACCGTTGGGGAGAATTCCAGCAGCATAATTGATATTGATTCCGCTTCTGCTGACATGAGAAGGAGAAGACTCCGTGGTCTGCAAACAAAAGAAGAAAAGAGGTTAAGTTATTTTCTAAGGACAATCGGCTATCGATAAGGGTATTGAAAAAGAAGTGTGTTTACCTGTGGAATCATGTCTGGAATGATGTCAGTCAGATACATGGAAGCCGATTGGTGAAAAAGATGTTTTTTCCATTCAACCCACCATTGATCAAAAGTGGAGCTCCTTAGCATAGCCAACTCAATGTTTTCCAAACTTCCAAGGGGAGGTCCTTCTATGCTTAATAATCTGTCCATCATCAGAGCCGATGAGATTTCTCCTCTGGCTTGGATTTTTTCTGAAAAGAACAAGCCGATTGGCAACTGCCCCATTCCCAGTTGTCTGGCAGCGCTCATAGGGTGATAGAATTCATAAGATATCTGGATGTTCCTGCCTTGATGGATGCCAACAGGAAGGATACAGGGGGTGATAGCCGTTGTAAAAACTTCTCTGGATTACTCAAATTTTTTAGAATTAATTTCATCAAATCTGAAATCGGCTGGCAATTCAAAATCTGCAGAGAATTCATATGCGAATCAATTTCTGGAATCTTTTGGAAATCCATCATAAAAATTGCCGAACCAGTCGACGAAGAGTTCAGCTGATAATTCTGATCCGGGATATGAAGATGCTGCCTCCCCAAATGACATACATCTTCTGGTTGTGACCTCGTCTCCGTCGTCATCTTTGGTCGGCTCAACCAAGGGAAAATCAGCTTCGGGCAAGGCTGGTCTCTTGGCAATTTTGATTGTATGCAGATTAAGCCATAACTGCAATAGCCACCAAGGTCCACCTGTGCCGATTACTGAGTTGGTAGCAAGCTTAGCCGATGCATTGCTCAAAGTCTGATATAAATAACCCAGGAGGTATTTGCCTAGTGGGAATTGCTTTTTGTTGACTAGAGCTTCGGCTATATGTTGCCAGTTGGTGGTTGGACCGCAGCTTGAACCACAAAACAAAAACTTTTCTAGCCACATCAAGAGGAAGGCTGCGTGTTCTTTAGGAGTGACAGGGCCAGATCCCATATTCAGAGAGATGAATCCATTCCAGCCTCCAATGCTCCTGGTTTTGAAAATATATTGGTTTTTGCTGTTCAAGATGATAGGGTTAGCCGATGAGGTGATGTCTAGCCCAGTTATCATAGTGATGTCCAGAAGGGTTGGGCTCATTGGTCCTTGGTTGAAGAGGAAGGCATTCAAGGTGTTGGACCAAAAATAGCTGGCAGCCGATAGCATGGGTTCATCTTTGGCTAAATCGGCTATGGTTAGGGCTAAGCACTGAGCGATGCCGATTTCTTCCCAGTGAGTTTGTTTGCTAGCCGACATCCTCTTATACCATTCAGACCAAGTCTTGACAGCCGATGGCCAGGATTTAAAAGTGTTGGTCCAGTGGTTCAAACTAGGGTTGGCTAACTTGAAGGGGATCCTGTTTGTCTCGGCACTGATGATTTTTGTGGGATCTTTGTTACCGATTGGGCCCAAGAAGTACCGATTGGGATGAACCAGGCTTGGGATTGCAACTTGGTGAGAGATGCTACAGAAAAGAAAGGGGAGAAGAAATAGATTACGAAGAAAAACTAATCTATGAGTAGAAAGAGGATTCGGCTGATGGGGTTACCTCAGGGAACTCGATGACCGGAGCGCTTGAGGGAGCTGCGGAAGACGACATCGTCGGAGATGGAGTTGTTGCTGACGAGGGAATCGTCTACGTGGTCGCCGAGGAATCCGATAAAGCTATTGCAAGAATTGGAGGCGATTACGGTTGAGGCGATGAAAACGGGAGTAACGGCGTGAAAACCTTCAAGCGGTGGTTGTTATTTAAAGAAGGTCTGAGATAACGGTTGAAATAGAAACAGAACCCTAGATCGATTCGGAGAGGATTCAAGCAAATCCGCAACATTCCAAATATCGCGGACTTGGGGGGCATGTGTTAACGACCAAATTTGGTAGATCAAATATTGGATCTGAAGATAGAATCGAAGCGGATTTGGAGGAGGCTGGCGGTTACCAAAACAGAGCAAGAATCGGTTGGTGACCGAATCGGCTACGGTGTGTATCGGCTGGTGACCGAGTCGGCTATTGTGACCATCGGCTGAGACAGAGTCGGACAAGAATAGCCGATGTAGCCGATTCCGACGAGAGGATAACAGAGTCTTTGTCGGGTTCGGTTGGTGAGCTTCATGAGGATTCCTACATACGGATTGGGTCCGAAGAAGGGAATTGTATCTATTACTTAGGATATAATGTTAGTTTCCTAGTAGATACTGTCGGTTAGAGTTTGTATTAGGGAATTGTCTTTAATATGAGTTGTAATAGAGATAAGAATCGTGTCCGATAAGGACTTATTGTGGAATTCTGGGTATATATTAAACCCAGGTTCGTGTAAAGAGGACAACAGATCAATACAACAACTTCGGCGCATCGCCACCTTTTCTCTTTCATTGTTTTTCGACGAGTTCTTGCTTTCGAGTTGGGCTGCATCGATTTCGATCTCCAGCAAGAGGTAAAACTTGTTATGGCGGCTTGCGCTCTCGGGATTAGTGCTTCCATCTTCATGACACTCTAATCTTGTTTGCGTAAATCGTCGAGTTATCATATATATTGTATAATCTAGATTGATATCAGCATATAACTCAGATTGGCTAATAACTGTTCTACAGAAAACTAGCCAATAGAGTTATATATTGATGCTGGTTTAGATTACACAATATATCTACCATCTCGAAAAGGTTTTCATCGACTTGATTATCTAGACATTATGTTTCTTTACATATTTGGTGCTGCATCAGTTAGGTTTGACCTACTAAATCATGTTTAGAACCATAGTCTCTAGCCTGTCTATGATTGCTAATAGAGATAGCGTCGGGGTTTCAGCCGACCTTACCTGGTTTAATTATCTTGTTATCTTGATATATTAAATCTGCCCTTTATATCGAGATATTAACTTAGTAAAATATATTGAGCTTGTTGTCAAATCTGGTTAGGATCATCTTAACATTAGTTTGACAAGTTGTTTAATATATTTTGTTCATGGTAATATCTCTGTATAAAGTAGTATCGGAGTACTAGCCGATACATGTTAGATTTGCTTAATCGGCTATGCTATGAACTTGTATAATTTATGCTTCATAATATATTTAGGCATAAGTGATTTATACTGTCTCGGCGCCCTGTCCGATCTATCCCAATCACTTAGTTTAAATATATTTTGAGACTTAGATTATATTTTGTTGATATTTACAACCGATTGAGTAGATTTAGCTTTATCTTGCTTTATCTGTTATAGCCGATTTAATGCATCTTGCATCGGCTCAATGCTCAATGATATGTCATCGGTAAACCAGCCGATCGGCTATCATTGGTGGATTTAATTTCGCTTTCTTTGTTTCTTATTGGTTGCAGGATCAAACCAATTGGCACGCCTAGAACCCGAAAGAAGTCTTTGGACCTGCACTGGAGCTAAGCAGATCTCCCAGGCCAGTGTGTGTTTTTTGCATCAACAAGCGCATGATTTCTCACAAAAAAAAATACCCTCGCTAGCCCCGTGTCCAAAGCACTGGTAAAGAGATCGGCCTGAGGACCGTGTGTGGCCCAGGCAGGTAGTCTCACGGGTAACGTCTCCCAGTGTATGGGCGGGGCTAGGGTTCGGGGATTTTCTGGGCTTGTGTGAGAAGGTCCTCCTTCTTAGTTCAATGCCCGGGGGGCGGCTTGCCCCTTGCAGGTCTAGTTTTTTTTTCATTTACAATCAATAATTTTTACCTAGAACAAATATTAAAGTGGAAGTAACGGTGATTTTGATGTCAACAATAAAAAAATAATAATAAAACATCACTTGTCTATGAAGTAGGTATGTGTATATCAACAAATAGGCTTTTTTCAACAAAATTCAATCATGTGCATTACCACAATCTAAAACACAATGGCACTTGACCGCAAAAAGTCTCAAGTTCGTAGTTTTTTTAAAGAAAAACTCAAGCTTCATCTGAGGAGACCGAATTTGCCCCAATCGGCCCAATAAGCTATCAAAACCAATTAAAATGCATTTATGTAAAGCAAAAACCATTAATTCGGGCTGATAAATAAGAGAAGAAATTTGGCACGAAGATCGGCCGTGGCTCAGAGGCTAGAGCTGGCCCATGATTGTGAGCGGAGCGTGCGCGGCCCATGAGTCATGCGTAGCTGTTGGCGCAGAATTTCGACCCGTCCAGCAACCAAACGGGTTCCGCGTTACCACGGCGGCCTGGGAGATCTGCTTAACTCCAGTGCAGGTCCAAATGGCTTGCCTAGTCATGCGCAGAGCGTGCCAGTTGATTTGATCTGCAATCAACAAGAAACAAATAAACCAGGTCAGAAAACAATGGCTGATCGGCCGATAGACCGATGACACATTGTCATAGCCCAGCCGATAGGGCGAAGCTATATCGGCTCACGTGCAATAAGATATAAATAAAGCATGAATCTAATCTTATCGGCCTTCATCGACACGTAGATGTCAACTAACGGCATCGGCCGATAAGGATAGTAAAGTTAACTACACTAGCTAATACTCTAGTGCAAACTTATACAAGCCAATCGGCCGATATAAACACATCAACCATAGAGAAATCCTGAGGATTCCCTTCAATTGACATATTTATAATTACCGATCCACATGTATAAGTGGTAAACACATGCAAAAACATATATCAATCACATGCATTAGATAAGACCGGCTGAAACCCCGGTACTATCCTTAATTACAACCGAAAACAGGCTTTGTGTTAGATCTCAAAACAAGACTAAAGTCGATGGCAACTCAAAGTGTGAATTGAGACTTAACACAAAGAAAATCAAGTCGTCGATTGCTTTTGGGGATGGTAGATGCTTTGAACAATCTAGCCAAGCATAAGAATTAAACCATCATCGGCAATAAACCCTAAAACGAGTAAACCGCTGGCAAAGTTTAATTAAGACGCCTGTCAAGATTATCCAAGACATAATAGACGACGATCACATCATCGAGGCTTAACGTGTCTAAAACGACACGCTAACCCCGACGATGTAGATCGTCGGAAACAAGTTCTTACCTCTGCTCCGAGGAAGCAAGAACTTGTCGAAAGAGACCTCTTGCGAGGGTTGGCGATGCGCCGAAAATAGATTGTATTGTGTGTTGAAAGATCAAGAGATACTACATGTACAAACTATCGGGATATTTATACCCGAGATTACAACAGAATCCTTGTCGGGTACGATCTTATCTATAACTAACAAACAAATCTTTACGGCAGACTTTAACCACAGATTAGATCTAAACTACCCAATTTACAGGATACAATTGCCTAAAACTAAGCTTTATCTCTATTTGGCAACTTCCTTAAAGCTTATCTCGAGCCCAGACCAAGCCCACGTCGACGCTGTCAACTTACAACCCGTATCGGCCCACCACCAAACCGAATCCGTATCGGCCGATATGCTTTTTACAGCAACGCCTTTCCTGGTCCGATACGACCACCGGGTCCGATACGAAACCTGGTCTGTCTCGAACTCAATCTTTCTTCTCTGCTTCGGTTTCCCTTCCGCTTCCAAGTCGATTACCAAATTTCGCCGTTAACACATGCCTCCCAATTCCGCTTCATTATATAATGTGGCGGAATTAGCTCCAAGGAACCCATCGACTTCTTCGCTAGGTCTTGTCTGTAAACCGCGCAGATCCAGATTTGAAAGCTTCCGCCGCCGATTCAACAAGCCCTTCGTGCTGTTCAACTCCGGTGACCCCTCGGCGTCCCACCAACATCAACCCCCTTCACAGCGATCCCTTCTTCGACAACAATGGCTTCCGCCCCATTCTACGCCTCCGAGATCCCTGCGGTAAGTCGACTCAGTCAAACCTGCATTATCGCTTTCTCCGCCGATTCTTCCAAGTTAGGGTTTTTACTCCCTGCCCCCCCCCCCGGGTCTTATATCTTCATCGTCGTTTCCATAATACAGGTCTTCAAAGACCAAATCTTGATCCCTACCGACGACAAGTCTAACCACTTTCTGCTAGGCCCCATGGGCGACTGCGACCCAACTTGGCTAATCAACGCCGAGACCGACAGAATCCCCTTCAGGCAAGCCAAGCCCACAGTGGCACAGGCCTTGGTCAGCAAGAAGCAAATCCCTCTCGGCCGATACCTCTTGGGAGCTGTATATCGGCTACTCCATATTGCCACTCAAGACTTAATGTTGAAACAAACTGTGGCACATGGGGGACCATGGTGGTTCATTCAACTCTGGCTAACCATATACACCAACACCATGGTTGATCGGCCACCTCTATCAGATTCTCGCTTCCCATCGAAGTATGCCGATCACGAAGATCCCAGGAACAGAAGATGCATGTCCTACGGGGAAGCAGCCTCCGTCTACCCCGGCGCAGATCAATCGGCCGATGACATGGCTACATGGTTCATCCGTTTCTTCACCGGCCCTCCATCAGCCAAGATGGATATGTTTGTCTATACATCAGACCGAGACTTCGAGCTTCCAGATGATCTGCAACTGAGCTTAATAAATGATGACATGGAATCAAGAGAATTATTCATGATCGGCCTCACTCCATGCCTGCTCCCAGTAGGCGTTTTTCAGGGAAGGAGCACCAGCTTGTCCTATGAGTTCTACACCCCAATGACAGCTGCTAGGCAATGCGGGCTCGGGCAACTTCCCATCAGCTTGCATCTTCATAAGCTCCTAGAGAGCAGAGGCACAGTCCCATCGGCCCTGGTTATGAACAAAGCAATGGAAATCGAGCTCCCAAATCTTGGTGACTGCGATTGGCTGCATCTGAATGCCTTCGTGCACATTAGCTTCCAAACTTGGTGGCAAGAGTGGGCCGCTAACATCTTTCATCAATCGACCAGGTTCTATGTGACAGAACTTATCCAAGGCATCAGCCCTCAAGTCCCGGATGAGCCAATTCCGTCTGTGAGCAACAGCGGGTAAAAAATCTTCTACGCTCAAGCCATAGCTCCATCGGGGTCAACCACCTTGGAATCTATCATCGGCCTCAACGCCCCGAAAATATCATCACTGCTCCAAGGGCCGATGATCAAGGAAAACCCCAAGAGGAAAGCGCCATCCAAGGGCAAAGCCCAAAAATCCAGCAAGAAAGCCAAAATTGATGACCAAGAAGATCTCGAAGAGCTGGATCCCTCCATAGAAGAATTCCTCGAAGAACAAGTAATGGAGGAAGAAGTCGATGCAGCAGCCGCCGATACATACGAAGAAGAAAATACATCGGCTGAAATTACCAAGGAACCATCGGCCGAAACCACTGAGATCCCACCAGCCGATGACCAAGGCGATGCCCCCAACCAAAAAGGACCAAACATGCAATTCGCAAGGTAAACACAATCTTTTCTCCGTGCTCACACAATCCTTTCCTATTGCCGCGCTTTAATTCGATATCCTTTTCAGGCTGTGTCATCATCTGTATTGAAGGAAAGAACCCAATCGGCCCCTCTGCCAAGGACTAAGAAGGCAACCTTACAACGGCGTGAACGGGCTAAAGCACGATTGAGGACTCCTTCTCCTTCTCCAGCACCCTCTCCGATCGCCTCGGTAAGAGTTGATTTGTATATTATCTTGCTAATCTCATAACCCTACTTACAAATTTCCTGCTTCTTCAGCCTAGGGTTGCGTCAGCTTCACCACATCGGCCAACCCCATCGCCTACTGCATCAACACAGCAAAGGGAGGCCGATGCAAGCACCACCGATACTCCAACCCAGGTGATGAGACTTAGTCCGATCCCCTTTTGTCAGCTCCTATTTAACAAGACTGACCTTGGCCTATGTTGACATTTGCAGAGCCTAGCCGATATGTTCTCATTTGACATCGGCCAATTTCTCGATGACGAGGACAAGGAACTGCCCAGCACAGCCAAGGCGCCAATCTCCGACGATCTAAAGAACCGGCTGACCGACATCGGGAATCGGCTAGAGGCCTCGTTGGAATGCTTGGTAGAAGATTGCTCCTCCATCAGGACCAGGGTACAAGAAATCCAAAACGAACTGCCCGAAGACCTGATGGAGACCCTCACACCGGCCATCTTCTTGGAGCAATACCGATTCAAGCTCAACAAAGCAAAAGAAAGACTCGCAGAGCGACGAGAGCGTGAACAACTGGAATCGGCCCTGACCGCTAGCAAGGCTCAAGTTAACGCCGATAAGACCAAGCTGGACGAGCTAGCGGTGGAGCCGATTGTCTTGAAACATAGACTTGAAGAACTCCGTCGCCTCGAGGCAGAGCTAGAATCGAAGCTGGTCACTACACGCCGAGAAATCGAAGAAGTTGAAGCCGGAATAGCTGCATCACCCAAGGTCATTGAAGATCAGACGGCGAAGCTCAAGGCATCAGCCAAATACCTTGCAACCCTGAGCAAATCACTGAAGCCGATCCCAGGGTCAGCAGCCGATGATGCCCAGGCCATACAAGACGTCGAGCAGATTCGCCGCAAAGCCATCGCCGCTATTGCAGACTTCATAGGGTGATGTAGCATATGTTATCTTTGGACTGTGTAAATATAGACCTCATCGGCCAAGCAGCCGAATTTGACCTGAAAATTCTAATGTAAACATTGTTTCTGAAATCGTCCAAGTTTAATCTCACTCTGATGAGTTGTATCTTGAAAACTCCCATGTATGTTACTATAAATAATCGCATCGGCCAGAAAGCCGAATTTGATCTTACTCTGAAAAGGTCTAATCTTGAAAATTCCTGTGTACTTCACTGTAAAAAGTCCAATCTTGAAAATTGCTGTGTACTTCGCTGTAAATAATCTCATCGGCCAGAAAGCCGAAGTCGATTTCAAACTGAAAAATCCAATGTGAGAACACCTCGAAAAATTCCTCGAAAATTCCGCGAAAAAATTCCCTTAGAAAATTCCGTACTTGTATATATATGTGCCCCCCAAATTTTAGAAGATGAGGGCTCATGTTGTAAAATTTGAACTAAGGACGATAGTGTATATCGGCCGTCTAAAGACGATGCATAACACACCGGCTATAATCATAAATCGGCTGGAGGGCCGATCATGAATCGATCCAGATACTGGGATAATATTTTTTCAAGTACTGGCCATTAAGAGCTCGTTCATAAATCTCGCCATCTAATCCCTTGAGCAAATAGGCATTGCGAGGAACACATCGATGAATTCGAAAGGGACCTTCCCAATTAGGTGACCACTTGCTGAATTTATTATCTCTGGAACCAATCGGCATTATTAATTTCCATACCAGGTCCCCTTCCTCAAATGACTTGGCAACAACCTTTTTATTATAATGACGAGCCACTCTATCTTTATCACGCTTGATTTTCTCTAAGGCCCGTAATCAAACGTGCGCCAAATCATCCAACTCATCAACCATGAGATTATGGTACTCATCGGCTGTCAAGTCGTCTTGCAGAGTAATCCTTCTTGAGCCGATAGCGGTTTCCCACGACAGCACAGCTTCATGTCCATAAACCAGCTGATAGGGAGGCACCTGGATTGCCCCATGGCAAGCCATCCGATACGCCCAAAGGGAATCAGCCAGCGTCGTATGGCATTGCCTCGGCTGTTCGTCAATTTTCCTCTTGATTAATTTGATCAAAGACTTATTAGAAGCCTCTACCTGCCCATTAGCTTGCGCGTAGTAAGGAGAAGAATTGAGTAATTTTATGCCCATGCTGTCGGCAAACTGGACGAACTCATTGGACACGAAGATTGATCCCTGGTCGGTGGTTATTGTCTGAGGTAACCCAAACCGATATATGATGTGCTCCTTGACAAACTGAATAGCGTCTTTGGAATCAACCTTCTTAAGGGGAACGGCCTCAACCCACTTTGTGAAGTAATTTGTAGCCACTAATATATACTTGTGTCCCTTGCTTGATGGCGGGTTGATCTGGCCGATCATATCTATTCCCCATCCACGAAACGGCCACGGCTTTATGATTGGATGCATAGCCGATGTCGGCGCTCTCTGAATTGCTCCAAATTTCTGACAATCCTAACATCCTTTATAATACTTGAAACAATCCTCTAGCATGGTTGGCCAAAAATATCCGACGCGCTTCATCATCCATCTCATTTTATGGGCCGATTGATGGGTGCCACAGATCCCGTCATGTACTTCGCTCATAACAGTTTTAGCCTCCTCAGGACCTAGGCACTTGAGTAGGACACCATCAATCGTCCGATAATACAGGTTATCGTCCAACAGGACATAGTGTAAAACTTTATACTTCATTCTGCGTGACGCCGATTGGGAAGGATTTCTCAAATACTCAATGATATCAAACCTCCAGTCATCGGCGTGCACGAGAGCAATCTGAATCGGAACATCTTTAGCCATCGGCCTGTATCCCGATGCCCCCTGAGCTAAATCATTGGCTTCGAAATTCTGCTTCCTGGGTATATGTCTCATCGTTACAATCCGGAAACCGTGTAATAACTCTTTGCACTCCTCATTGTAGACTTTGAGAATATCGTCTCTGCACTCATACTCTCCAGAAAGTTGATTAATTACTAGCTGTGAATCACCAATGATTTCCACGGAATCGGCCTCGACCTCTTGTAATAACTGCAAGCCTTTAAGCACCGCTTCATATTCTGCTTGATTGTTGGTATAGTAAGGCTTGATAGTAAAAGCAAACTCAAAACTTGCCCCTCGAGGGGATATGATGACTAGGCCGATACCGCAACCGTGTCTGCAGACGGATCCATCGAAATATAATGTCCATGGCACAATGTCTGCATATGCGACTGAGTCATCTCTATGTTGAACGATGAAATCGGCCAGGGCTTGTCCTTTGATTGCTTTGGCCGATTCATATCGAAGATCAAACTCTGTTAAAGCAAAGATCCACTTCCCGACTCGTCCTTTCAACACAGGGGCCGATAGCATGTATTTCATCACATCGGCCTTGCTCACCACTATGCACTCATTGGAAAGCAGGTAATGCCTCAATTTAGTACATGAAAAATATAAACAAAGGCATAATTTCTCCACCGGCGTGTACCTTGTCTCAGCATCTAACATTCTCCTGCTGAGATAAAAAATAGCTCTTTCCTTGCC
>BDMV01000009.1:36048959-36069826 GCA_008326285.1 Oryza officinalis | reverse complement strand
CTGTACCCACAAGACACAGTCCTACAACACATTACTGTGCGCCGACATACCACCACGGTATACCGGAAAAGGAGCTGTGACAGGACCCTTCGCATAACCCCCTCTAACCAATCGTACCACCTCGGGTTTCGCCCCCACTCCTCAAAAGGCAGTGGGCAGCCCCCCCTCGAGCCTTGGTGAATCCGGTAGCCGCATAGACCCTCGCCGGGCCCATCCAAACTCCATCACGCTCACCCTAACCAATGTACGTCGGCTAGAGGAAAGCTACACTTCAAGTCCAGCCGTTGCCCACGCTGGCTTGTGGTACGCACGGTTCTTCTTCCAGGGTTTCCCGCGAACCGGTCCTTAATCGTCATGAGCACGACCATCAAAACCATGTGCTCACAACCCACCATTAATCAATATTTTAGTTGAAACATTTAATTAAATCACCCACGATTAACCATCGCGAGCCAACATGAAATAACCATCATTAAGTATTAATGAAGCTTTAAATAACCCAATTGTGAGCTAATGTTTCTAAGCAGGGCTAAGCAAGTTCTATTGTAGCAACTATTCAAATTATTTCCCAAGCTATCAAAGGAATAAGGTAATTGCAATATAAGGCTGAGTACAATAGGTAAACTATCCCATAAATGACATTATAAAACAATGCAGTATTTAGAGAAAAATAAGACTGTTTCGCAATTTAGGTACAACATGATCAAATGAATAAGTATGACTTGCCTTGCTCTTGCGCTGGGTCGACTTCGGCAACGACTTCGAAATAAACCGGAGAATCGGAATTACCGGAATCTACACGACAAACAAAGCAAACAACAATACATGCTATAAGTCTACTGAAACAAAGAATAAAACTATTTTTAATGGATTCTCTGCATTTTTATGAATTTTCTGAAACTTGAACGGACTAAAACGGAGTCCGGATGAATTAGTTATGAATTTTTGAAGTTATCTGTGTTTTTACTAAAACAGAAAAATCCTTAATTAATTATTGCGCAATAAACCCTAAGGCTGACGTCACTGCTAGGGCTGATGTCATCGCTGACGTCAGCGGCTAGGGCTGACGTCAGCCGCGGCGGCGGCTCCGCACCACGTGGCGCACACGTGGCGCCGACGCGGCAGCCACGCGGCGCCCACGTGGCGGCCACGCGGGACGGGAGCGGGCGGTCGGGATCGGCCCGAGTGGCCGATCCGACGGCTGAGGCGCGCGGGCGGCGGCTAGGGTTTGGGGCCGAGCGGCGCGGGCGGCGGCGGGGCGGCGGCTCGCGGCGGCGGCGCACGGGAGGCGGCGGGGCAGCGGCGGGTGCGCGCGGCAGCGGCGGCGCGGGCGGTGCGCACGGCGACGCGAGGCGGCAACCGAGCGGCGGAGCGGCGCGCGAACGGCGGCGACGGAGAGGGGAAAAAGGGGCGGCGGCGGCGCTTACCGACGGCGGGAAAAAGGCGGCGGCGCGGCTTCGGCGACGGCGGCGCACGGCTAGGGTTAGGGCGGCGGCGGCGCGGGGGAAAACGAGGGGCGGCGGCCTCGGGGGGGAAAAATAAATAGGGCGCGCGGCGGGAGTCCCGCCGGGAAACGCGGCGGCGCGGGCGGCGCGGCGGCCGGCCGTGGCGGAGGCGGACTCGGCCGCGGGCCCACGCGTCAGCGGGCGCGGCGCGAGGGAGGCGCGGCGGACTTCTGGGCGGCTCGGGCCGTGGCCTCGGGCCGGCCCGGGAAGGAGGAGAGGCGCGGGGAGGCGCGGCGGCCTCGGGCCGGGGGGGAAGAAAGGCCTGGGCCGGCTGGGCCGGTCCGGGAGGGGAAGGAGAGCGGCGCGCGGGGCGGCGCTCGGCTTGGGCCGAGGGGAAAAAAAGGCCGACGGCCCGAGAAGAGGAAAAAGAAAAAGAAAAGGAAAAAGAAAAGGAATTTTTCCCAGGGATTTATTTATTGCGCTTGAGGGTTTTTAATTGGTTAAAATTATTTTTAGGGCTCTGAAAATTCCACTAAAAATCCTGTTAATGTATTTTGACATGGGGAACTCAAGAAAAATTCCACCTTGCCATTTCCACTTCTTGAATGCATTATTTAATTGGGTTTTTCTCCAGATTTAATTCAACAATTTCTCAGATAAATTATTAAATTTAATTTTTACGATTTGGGAGAACCTCGGGGTGTGACAATATCTATATGATAGAAAGGTTGAGAGGTGTAAGTTGTGTTTGGTTTTTTTATCATTGTCAAGTTTTCGTGAGAGAAAGATTCTAGAATTACCAAAATTTGGTAATGAAGGCAAGTTTTGACAATGTTTAGATTGTTACCTTGCCAAAGCTAAAACTTGGTAGGGTTAATTTTGGCAACAAAGTGAACAACTCCTAAGTCAAATATTCCTAACTTTAGCTATTAATTTTTAGAAATTCATATAGTTCAATAATATATGAATTATTTATGTTCTGAAATTATTTATCATGGTGAACCTAAAAACATAAATTTTATAAATGTTAAACTATATAAATTTCTAAAAAATAATGGCCAAAGTTAGTAATGTTTGACATATAGAACAAAGCTGAAACAATAAATAATTTGAAACGGATGGCATAAAGTATTTTTTTAAAGCAATTTATTGAGTAATTAGAAAATAATTTGACTCAACATAACGAGAGATATATTAATTAGTAATTAGGATAGCTTGAGCCGGCATTATATATTTGCTACTGCTAATTAGCTAGAGCAATGAACAATTAAAATCAAACAACTGAACTAACCTTTTAGGTACTGTATTTTAGTGGGAAGAAGAATATTATTCAACAATCTAACAAAATTCAAAATCAAGTATACATACATGCATGGTTCCAACTTGCCACCAAATGTGTTGATATACAACCCCCCAGAAGCCACATAGGTATCGGTTCGTATTTACAACCGGTACCTATTGTTGTAAAAGGTGCCGGTTTTAAATAAGAACCGGTACCTATGTGATCCAAAAGGTACCGGTTCCAATTTAGAACCGGCACCTTTTTACCACAATAGGTACCAGCTGTAAATACGAACCAGTACCTATGTAGCTTGTATATATGCGGCCGTCAATCGGTATTTCCCCCAAGACACCCCCTGTCGATGCCATTTCCCCCAGACCACCCTACCGACGCCAAGATCAACCGGTCGCCGCCCGCCGCCCGCCATCGCCGCCCACTGCCGTCCCCCTCCTGCACCACCGTCGGTCCTCCCCCTGCCTAGATCTACCGCCGTCGCCGTCCACCGTCGTCCTCCTTCCGGATCTGCGGTCCGCTCGCCCGCCCGCCTGCGCCCTCCATCACCATCCCCGTCCTCAAGCGCCGCCGTCCTCCATCGTCGCCGCTGCCCTCCTCAAGCGCCGCCGTCCTCCTTCGTCGCCGCTGCCCTCCTCAAGCGCCGCCGTCCTCCATCGTCGCCGCTGCCCTCCTCAAGCGCCGCCGTCCTCCATCGTCGCCGCTGCCCTCCTCAAGCGCCGCCGTCCTCCATTGTCGCCGCTGCCCTCCTCAAGCGCCGCCGTCCTCCATCGTCGCCGCTGCTCTCCTCAAGCGCCGCCGTCCTCCATCGTCGCCGCCGCCCTCCTCCGCCGCTGTGGTGTTCTCCTCAAGCTGCTGCTGCTGCTGCATTCTTCGCCGCCGTCCTCCAATCTTCGCTGTCAAAGGTGTGCAATTATGTCAATTAGTTGTTTATAGTGAAAGTTATAGGAAAAGATTCTTTTCTTAAAATTACACACATATCTCTTGACATTTATGTACCCTGGTATATTTACAAGAAATACTCTAGATTTTACAACGGGGAGTTTCACTAAATTCTATTTAAAACACATCCTCCCTAGCTTGAAAATTACTTTTTATATGTTCAGCCACCGAGGCATTTCATATGGTTATGGAAGTGCAAGGTTGTGATGAAATCAAGTTTTTTACATTGTTGTTAGAAAGTTTTGTGCCCCTGTTGATGCAAACCTGTCCTGTTCTTGATGTATGGTGGGGGAATCAAAGGGATGCATCTCTTTATCAACTACCCGTTCATTTTGAGTTGTTGGCATGCCATTGAAATTTATTAGAACACTAATCTAAAATTTTCTCAGAACTAGCCAGATATTAATTTCAGAGAGAAAAGGTTTTTTTGGAAGTGTGTCTAATAGCTTGCTGGCAGATTTGTAAGCAAAGAAATTCTCTTATTTTTCAGAATGTTACCTCTAGCTAGTGTTTCTCCAGTTGGAAGATTTTGTTTAAAAATTATGTTCTCTTATATACATGTATGATGAATTAATGGTAGTTTAAAACAACTGGTTATAGATTAGATACAACACGTATAGATTCTGATGTTTTCATTGTACCTTTGATGTAATATCTTACTTTTTTCTTTAATATAATATAACTGTCGGACAAAGTCCTGACAATATTTAAATAAAAAGTACTTTTACAATATTATAATTATATATATATATATATATAATTTTATCAGGTTTTTCAAACTTTTGTAGTACAAATTAACTATCTAGATCGTGGATTATAATGTTGCATTATAATGTAAAGATCGTGGATGTCTAAAGCGGCACATTTTCAGGGCTGGAGTGACTGAGCATAGTAATAACATAGTAAGTATTATATCAAGGAAGGCTTAATTGATCACTGATCGAAATACTTTCAATTCGAGTCAAGAATTTATTACCTGAAAAATTTTCCCTTTCTTTTCTCTGGAAAAAAGTGCTTCTCTTACATATGCTCTCCCTGTATTGACATTTGACAAGTATTCTATTTGTCCCATAAAAAATCAACTTCTAACTATATATCTCAATATATCTTATGTTCAGATATATAGTCAAATGTACCTTCTGTCAAATATAATACAACTTGTTAATCAACTCCATTTTTATAACAGTTTACTAACTTGTTAAGCAAAGTTAGTTCATTCATTTGGTGTAAATATAGTCAGTTTTGAATATGTAAGTAACACATACTCTAGGTTTCAGGCAATATGTAGAACAATTATGTACATAAGGATTGCTTTTGAATTTCACTACTCAAATTCATGTTTCAGAACTAAACAGATTTCAGAACTTGAGCACAAATTCAGAAATTTAGACGGCTTATAACTTTCATATGCTTAATAGTAAAATTGAAATTGTTTCACCTAAATTTGAAAACATCACGAATTAGTTCACATAGTGGGCAGGTTGAGGAGCACATACAAGGCAAGTGCCCCTTCTTCCTTTGATACATTAATACACTATAGCTATGCAAAGTACATTAGTACACTTGCTTTATGAGGCTGTTTACTTTTTCATATTTTTTCAATTTTGGATCTTTCGCTTTTCGCGTACACGTTTTCTAAACTGCTACATGGTGTATGGAATTAGATGACATTACTTTACTGTTGGTATATTTGGAAGAATATCATCAAGAGGACAATAAGTTCTTACACTAATTTCTTGTATCTATCTAGCAGTAGTTCTAGCCTAGATCTACAAAAGGAAATGTCAGGGGAACAAGATAACATTAGGCCTACAAATTCTGGAGAAAGCGATGGTGGTAATGGTAGCCCAAGTGGCTTTCTAAACTTGAATCAGCCCGATGTTAACCCGCACAATACAGAGGTAAATTAACCGATCTGGAACAAATAATACCTTAAAACTACATATATCGTCAGATATGAATGACTAATTTATACTGATGTTTGAAGGAGGTTGATCCTTCGGCCACTACGCACTCCGCGAATACTTCAACCTCATCGGCAAGAAGAAAGGCTAGAGGTCCAACTAGGATGCCCTCAGGTCTATACACTATCACGGAGTTAGCTGCAGATGGGACCCCTATAGCTCCAGAATCGGCACTCACCCCATACGGCAAAGCTATAGGTGTCATCGTGAAGGATGACATCCCCATCAAGTACCGGCACTGGAAGAGCAGTGATACAAACGAATTGGAGTGGACGGTACCAGACAGAGACAAGGATCTTGCCTGGGAAAAGTTAAAGCGGACATTCCAGTTTCCCGAGGGACAAGAAGAACTCGCAAAGTCCGGGGCTCTTAAGAAGATGTCCATCAGCTTCAAGAAGTGGAAGACGGATCTTAACAGGAAGTTTGTCAAGAAGGGCCTGACACCAAATTTTGAAGATGCCAACTATCGAAGGTGTCGTCTTTTCTGGGATGACTTTGTGGCCTATAGAACATCAGATGAGGCAAAGGAGATTAGCGAAAGGAACCAGGCCAATGCGGCCAAAAACCGATACCCTCACCGTCTCGGCCCTAGCGGATATGCTAAGAACATAGCCAAATGGCAACTCCGGGAAGATGAGCTGCTGCAAAAGGGAATCGAGATCGAGACGAAGGACTGGTGCCAACGGGGAAAGAATTACCAATACGCCCGAGGTTCAACACTCTCGGATACAGGCGAGTTGGTACACAAGGGTCCTCGAGAGCAAGAAGTGTCCCAGAGGATCCACGAGGCCCATCTAAAGTCCTCAGAAGGTTCTTTTGTTGCGAGCAGGGAGAGAGATGAGCTTACACTTGCATTGCAGAACCCTGAGCATCCAGGACGCACAAGAGGAATTGGCCTAGTTCCATGGAGAGAAGGTTTTCCTGAAGACAGACATAGGTACCGGTCTCGGAGCAATAAAAATTCCAGAGACCAATCGGAAGAGATAAGGCTATTGAAAGAACAAATGGCACTGGTAATGGCAAGGCTTGAAGGTCAGCAAGGAGGCAATGCTGGCCACTTAACCAGTCCAGGTGGGAAGAAAAGCAGCTGCGCTTCAACTGAGGTTCCTCAAGAACCGGACACGGTTCATTACCCCGTGGACCACATCACTGTACGTACTGCATGCAGGCTGCATGTGCCACTTCAAAACATCAGTCAAGAGGTGGCACGCGCGATGGCACATCCCGTAACGGAGGGAGGGACGATACACGGTAAGCCGATACCAAGTGGCTACTCAAGGGTCGAAGTGGAGGACGTGCCGAGGAGGTACAGGGCAGTGCAGCTTGATTTTGCTCCAGAGGAGGGGGTGAACACTCTTGGTGAAGCCATCCACAACATAATCCTGTGGCGCAAGCGTTTCATTATCTTTCCTTCAGGAGATGGTGATGACGAGCCAAGCGATGGCGGGTCTAGCTCTGAAGGACTTCCTCCCTCCCCTCAAAGGATGCCAACTCCACCACCATTGCCACATAAGAGCCCGTCTCCTCCACCGGCGCAACGTAAGAGCCCATCTCCTCCAGAGGCAGCACATCAGAGCCTAGCTTCATCAGACCGGCCGAAAAAGAGGGGACGCCTCTGTAAAACTTCCCAAATGTCTGAACCACCATCTCTGAAGAAGACCAAGAAGACGCCATTGCCTACCAGGTCGGAGCCATCTTTCAAAGTGCCAGTCGAAGTACAGGATCACTTCATTCGCATGGCAAGGCCACCTGCCCGAAAGCAACCTATTACGGACTTCCGACGCACGATCAGGAAAAAGGGATTGCAAGAATTTTCCAAGAAAGAATTCGAGAAAGATGAGGCCAGCAAGACTATGCAAGACTTTCTAAAAGAGGCAGGGCTGAAAAGTTTGGATGATGTGGATAATATTGAGATGGCCCCATTGGCAGCTCAGTTCAAGCTTGGTCATTCTTTGACTACCGACGAATATCGCCACGTCATTGGCAAATGTACTCAAATGAGAAGGGTAGAAGAGTGGTACTTACAGATGGCCAAGGATGGTAAAGAGATGTTCCCCGTCTTTTACAGGGACGAGGACTTTCATCACTGTGATGGTATAGTTTGGGTCCCATTTAGAGAACTATTTCATCTATACAATCTGAGGGAGCTAGACTTATCGGTAATTCAGTTATGGGCATTGTAAGTATACTCGACCTCTCGCTATTTTTCTAAGTAAATATCCTCGTTGCGTGTCTAATTATTTTCCTTATGCAGAATGGGGTCGCTTGAATGTAAAGCGACCCATAACAAGCTAGGATTCCTCGACCCACAAATAGTCAATTCCTGTAATATTGACGCAGGCGAATGGTCCTCCCAAGAAGTGCTGAACTACCTTTACACATCCTTTGTCAAGCTGCAGGACATGAATACCATCCTTCTGCCCTACCACTTTAAGTAAGTGTGGCATTATCGTTGTACCTCCCATCGTTGTACTTTAAGATGTTAATTGTTCTCTTCCCTTGTATGTAGGCCTCACTGGATTCTTATTGCCATCCATTTAAACGATTCCAAGATTGTCGTCATGGATTCAATGAGGAAACCGCAATCCAACTACCAATCCCTCATTGACATCCTAGATAAGGCACTTGTGAAGTACAAGAAGAAGTGCATTCGACACGCTCCATGTGCAAATAAATTCCGAGTTTGGTGCCACCCTTATTGCTCACGTCAGGATCCGGGCACGAGCACATGTGGGTTCTACGTGATGAGATTTATGTGGGTTTTCATGGAGGACGGCAACTGGAACATTACGGATGCTGAGGTTCGCCCTGTCTCCTAAGACATAAATCCAATTTACTAAACACATAGTATCTTTCCACATCTTTAATCCTTCCATTTGCAGAAATTAAAGCTCCCGACAAGTAAATTGCTGCCACATGTTTGCTTGGGCCTCGCTGAACAGCTATGTGGATTCATCTTCGACCATATCATCTCGTCAAACGGCGCATACAACATTTCGAAGGCTCCTGCTGGGCTAGTGGGTTTCATTGAGGCTGGCGGCCCTAGTGACACTTTAGATAGCCGATCAACGCCAAAGCATACAAAGAACTAGAATTAGTGGGCCATACCTTTCAAACATTTTCTAAGTATCTTGTAGATTAGTTATTTGGATTGATGTGGTTTTCTTAATGTCTTCAACATGCATTAAGTTTCTCTATTTGTTAATGTTTATCTATTATTTTTTCACACATATATCTAACCATGTATTCAATTTTCTCTATTTCATATTTTTATCCCTAACAGCAACAGGTGATCTCACTGACTGGATGTGGCATGGATGAGGGAGGCATCATCATTGTTGTCTCTGTAAGCAACAGGTGAGCATGTGTAACTAAAATTTTCATATGAGTACGAGTTTAGAGCATTTGAGATGTTGTAGAGCTCAAGCGAATTTTTGTCAAGTCTCCTGAGATGTGTAACACATCTGGTCGCCGCCTTCGTGTGGTTTGACGGGCACGTCTCAGGCTGAAGTTGACTGGCACGCTGAGTCCCAGCAATATCTTCTATGCTCTCTACTCGAGGCTTCGGGTTTTATATTATGGTCCTAGTTGCATAAAATCTCAGGTATTATGATCCTAGTTACACACAACCCCATGTATCATGGTTCTATAGGTTGACAAAACCATAATATTCAATTTGGCTAAGATGACAAACTTTTGGACACATGTTAAGGACAAATTTTTACTTGTAATAACTTTCAGTTACTAATGAAAGTAGATAAGAGTTTTAGTCCATGTCTGTTCTAATCCCAGTAGGAATTAATTTAGATATGGTTCTCTCTTATCCCTGCCCATAGTTTTTGCATAGCGTACATTTGTCTACTTTCATGTCTGCAGCAACCAGATCTGCTGCAAAACTATGTAGTCAAAAGAATACGCTAAAGAAAAATCTAGTCCTAAATCAAATCCAAACATCCAGTGAAATTCATCTGAGCAGCATAGGATGGAGCAATGTTTTGTTTGGATGTAGTATGCAAATTCACATGCCTAAATCATATTTAATTATGCGTCTAATGATATGTTTCTGCCCACACAAAAGAAACACTTTAGTTTTTCTTGTTGTTCATTGGCTGAGTGGCTCTGAACCTATTAGTACCTGGATTTTTCAATGACCTCGCTAGTATGCATACCAGTAGCAATTTTGTTAATCACAATCTTGTTTATTAAAATTCGAGGAAGAACATAGGACGTGACACTGAAATCGGCTCTAAGCAGAAGGATAGGGAAAGAGAAAACCAAAAACTTCGTGTCGCGGTGGTTATAGCTAAGATGCTCTATTTGACGTCGTAGCTCTTCCTGAGCACTGCATTGTGGGACTTGCACTGCATTTTTGGCAGGTTAGACAAATGAAGCCAACACTCGATAGATGATGATGGATTGATCCCCTTAAGATGTCTTGACCAATATTGTTTTTTCCTGTGCCTTTCGCTCCTATTTGTGGACTGTCCATGTATATATGACTAAAAATCACTAGACTATGACAGGCGCTATGTTTGGCCAGCAAGAATTAATGTTAAACACAATGCTTTAATTCATATATGAATTCTCATTCCACAGTAGATGATCTGTGGAAATAGTGTATATTTCTTCAAAGATATCTATATGAAAAAAATCAAGAATTTGTCATACTCTGTCACAAGGTGTTGAATTGTAGTTATAGAATTTTCTCTAGTAGACCGATTTTCTTATCTTTGACAGAAATATCTCGCAACTGATATCGAACTGCAGTTTGACAGAAATATCTCCCAGCTGATAGCATAAACTTTAGATTGCATGTTTTATATTGTGGTCAATATTATCTGGTTTTTATTATGCATGTTGGCAAAGAGTATTCTCAGCCATTATCTATCTCTTCTCATTGCCGGTGTCAGTTTTAGTGCTTTTTCACCGTGTCCTCTATTCAACGTGGAAGTATAAGAATATCAAACAATTAATAATTAGTTCATTTAAACTCATATGTCCTCATATATATACACGAACTTTTCGTATTGGTAGTTTATTTTCAATATCATGGAAAACATGTGTATTAATTTTTACCCCTGCCAGCTGAGATTTACTAGTAATATCTAAGATGTTTCTTACCATCGACGTTACCACATTATTTTTTTTATGATAACATGTCCATAGTACCCTCGGATATCCAAAATATTAGAAAAATATCATTATTTTCTTTAATGATGATTTAGATCCTCTTCAGAAAGTACAAAGTACCATTTTCTGAATAGGATCTTTTCTGTTCGAACAAAGATTGCATAATCATGGTCTGCCTTGGGTGCATCTAATTTGGGAGACATATTATATCAACAAAGTGCCTCCCACAGTTTTTAACAAATGATCCTTTTGGTGGAAGGATATCATTCACTTGTCAGATTTATTTAGAGGCATCTCAATCTGTTCCATAGGGAATGGATAGACTCTAATCTTTTGGGAAGATACGTGGAATGGTTCAGTAAAATGAGGAAGTATGAAAGACTTTATTCTTTCTGCAAACTCAACGATGATGCATTAGCCATGATGTTTGCTAGAAAATGCATTCAGTTTTCCACTTGCCATTATCACAGCAGGCATATGAAGAATGCACAGAGTTGGAGGAAGAAATGCAATCAATCCAGCTAATTAAGGGACATGCATGATAAATGGACTTATTTATAGAATAAGCTAACCTTCACATCACAAAAATAAATATTTAATTAACCTGCAAATAAATACAAATATTTTCATCCGTACTCAGATATGGTAAGTGGCAAAGAGTAAATGAAGCCTATGTGAGTTTAGTAGTCATGCAAAATAGTATAGTATATGTGGATGCACATGGTCAGAGGAATGTCCTGTTTAATAGCTAGCTACAGGGTATGTTGCTGTGTGATTAATTAACTATAACATATATATGTCCTATTCTGTGGTGCAAACGAGATCATTAGTGCTAGCTTGTTGAGAATGATCGATCACCCTCAGTGTGCAAAATTATTATATATATAGCTGCACATTTGCAATGGCTATGATTTTTGCACATGGTTGTGCCTTCCTGTGAATGTGAACAAAATGAGTCTTCCTGTGAATGTGAACAATGTGAATGTAATATTGTAATATTCTGTGATTTCTGTATTTCAGGAAATATTATATGTGGCTTCAAAATTATTTTTTTATGCTTCAGGACTATAGGTGCCGGTTCTTGTAAAGAACCGGCACCTATGATGCTTCAGAGCAGCCGGGGCCTATCACTTATAGGTGCCGATTATTTATAGGAACCGGCACCTATAATATCATATAGATGCCGGTTAGACATTTACAACCGGCACCTATAATGTTTTAGGTGCCGGTTGAAAAACCGGTATCAATAGCTTTGAGCATTAGTGCCGACCAATTGGTGCCGGCTTTGAAACCGGCACCTATGAGGCCTTTCGAACCGGCACCAATGAGTATTTGTGTAGTAGTGGTAGTTGATGCAACCTTGTAGGTCAATGGCGATGTCCCGAACATCCAATGGATTGCCGCCGTCCAACTTGTTACCATCCCTAATGAGATGTAGCTTGGCGCAAGTTCCTCTTCCTGATGAAGCACATTGACAAGCACGACGCGCCGCCAAAGGTCAGCGAAACCCATGAGGCCAGGAGCTTGGTGGGAGAGGTTGATGACCTTGGCGGTGTAATGGTGGAAGAAAGTGAGAGGAGGCGATGGGGGCATGCCCCCAAGCTGCAGCACCCTGGTCCCTGCTTGTCCACTGCTGGGTGTTGGAGTGGTAGAGGTGGAGGAGGTATTCTCCCCTTGCCCCTGGCTTCCACCTGCTGGGAGTGAGCGCAACGACGATGTAGTGCTGCTGTTTGCTGCCGGTGTCATGGAGGATGCCGACTTGGGTGTCGGGAAAGAGGTTGTCGGGGCCGGGATGGGTGATGCGCGCGAGCAATGGACCATCAGAGGCGGAGGCCTGGGCCTGGTAGACGAAGTAGTCGAAGAGGAGTTTATTCTGATTGTTACCATGGCCACCGAGGGTGAGGCGAAAGAAGAGGAGGTCGTCGTGTGCGGCGAGGATTCCTGGCTCACTGGCAAAGTGATGCAAGGGCTTGAGGCCGGTTGGAGAGTGGACGCACATGTAGGAGACGAGCAGTGGCTGGGCGGCGGTGCACAGGGTCACCTGGATTTCATGGCCCTCCCTGGTTTCTGAGGTAGCGGTGGTGGCGTTGCGGACGTCGGCGAAGTAGGCGGTCTTGTTCAGGAGTGCCCAGGCTGGCCGCCGCGGGCTTTTCTTGTCAACATCTCGGCCGTGCGCAGGAGGACGCAGGGAGGCATCCTTCACGGCCTTGGGAACCAAAAAAAAACCCAAGGGGTCGTCGCCCACCTCCATAACTATCAAGACGACCTAGCTTCAGGGACGCCTTGATTGATTTTTCAAGGAAGAAGAGCAGCATAGAAGCTGGATCTATTGTAGGGATATATATGCTGGGGGCCTGGGCAGGAGTGAGTAGCAATCAGAGTCGGAGAAGCATCCTGTCGGTGATATGGGCCCGGGGGTACCAAGCTTAGAGGGGAGAGGCCGCCCCCGTCGTCCACGTGGCATTTCCCCAGAGGGGGTCGGGCCCGTGGAGGAGCGGTGGCCATCCCGCCCGAGTCCGAGGGCCTGGCTCGCCCCGACCCCTCCTCATAGGCACCGTGCGGCCACCACGTGTATGGGATTAGGTGGGCACCGCTCAGTGCCCACCTACCTGCTTTCAATGTGGGCGGAGCGGGCGCACCACACCACATTTAATGCGGCATGTTGCGCACCTGCTCTGCCTGCGACCGGTCGATGACCGGTTGATTGACAGAGGAGACGGCGGCAAGCCACGCACACCCTGACCGTGTGTCAGAGGACGCGCGACAGGTATGCCCCGTCTGTTGGTAGTATGCCCTAGAGGTAATCATAGAGATGATGATGCTACGATTGTATCCATGCTATATTTATGTGTTTATTGAATATCCATTAAAGACAACTTGTATTGATCAACAGTTATATGAATTGTTTGTGAAACTCTTTTACTTGTATGGCTATTCTAAACTTGTCCCTGATCGGAGTTCGTGTAGTAACACACATGAATATTAGATTAGCACGTTATTAGTTGATGACTACGTTTCACAAATCATGGACATAGAGATGTCAAACTAATAATGTGGGCGCATGTATGACATGTGAGCTGGACTGACCTGACGTGAGAATTGTCTCTATACACAACATATACGTTATGTCCTTAGACCTGAGATTGTTGTATGTGCTCAAGATGTGAAACGACTTACTTAGGGACTATCAAACGCTACTTCGTAACTAGGTAGTTATAAAGGTGGTCTTCGAGTTTGTCAGGAAACATGCTGTGAGACATAAACAATCAAGATGGAAATTGTCCCTCTCCACGTGAGAGAGATATCACTGGATCACTCTAATGATTGGATCAACAAATGCATGCCGTGCTTAGGTTAAGTGTTAACCTATGAGTGAACCATATATCGAGAGGCAAGGGAATAACATGTATATGGTATTGTGGTGGTTCGTCTGATTTGATCTTTACGTACGCATAGGAGTTGACATGTCTTGCTAGAGGCCGCTGTCAACTATTGGTCGAGTAGGAGTATTCGGGCCATGTCTATGTGTACGTGAACCCATAGGGTCGCACGCTTAAGGGCCTGGAAGCCTAATTCAGGTTGGACCCGAATTAGACTAGGTTTAGGGTCGCTGATGGGCCTCCAACTCGAGGCACACAGGACGCCTATATAAGCAAGGGGTGGGCGCGAGGTTAGGGTAATCAACTCCCCCTGCTAGCAGCCGTCGCGCCCCCCCACGCTCACGCCTAGCGCTCTTCACGGACCTAGCAGTCCGGAGGCGCATCGCTTCCTCCCCGTACGTGTGAGATTCCTCGGAGGTGCTGCATCTGGAGCACAAGGATGAACCGCACGAGGGACGATTCGTGAGCGAAGGACGGACATGTGACAGACGACCACACAACTGCACGGCACTGCTGCGACGCGTTCAATTACATCGAGTCGTCTCCGCTGCACCTGCGCGTCTAGTGGTAATCCCGTAACCTGTAACTAGCAGTAGATCTTGGTTTATGAGATAGAAAATTTTGATTTGTCGGCTAGCGTAGCAACCTCATAACCCTACAGTGGTATCAGAGCCATTACTGCCTCGTTATAGGTTCGGTTTTATGCATATGATGATATGCGCGGTTGTAGATGAGTCTCTAACCTTGGTTCGTCATCTTGCCGTGTTGGTATTGTAACGATCTACTCGTACCGGTCGGAATTCTGCCATCCGAGTTAAGTGATACATGTAAATCCATTCATGGCGAGTTTGAGATCAATCAGATTGATCAAATCAAACCCTAGGTTAGGTGCCAGGCGCATGTGATGCGTGACGGTGATAGATGGGATCTACTACCGAGCACCGGGCGCATGTGTTGTTTGGTAAAACAACCGTAACTTTTGAACCGTAACCCGGATTGAGAAAATTTCCGCGTTGGGGCGTAGAAAACGAAATTTTGAAGAGAGAGAAAATGCCAACGGTGATTTCGCTGATTTTAGAATCACGAAAAACCTCTTGGAAAATAGAGTTTTTGCCCCTGCAATTTTAGACGACGGAATCGGATAACTCTGTTTTGCAGGAATTCATGACTGGTATAGCCCATATGTGTATGTGATGCATGTATGTAATTAATTCATGGCTTGCATGTCGTGATTGTGACAATATGGCTGGAGCCACATAGGTATTGTCCACCTGATGTAATGGCCTGCGTGCCAATTTGTGATGAATCCGCGACTATGTAATTTTATTCACTACCTTGCGTTAGTGATGGATAGTTATGGTGGACTCATCACTGGAGGACGGTGTACATGGATCATGGAGATGGCGATCACCATGATGAACAGATTGATGGAGATGGAGATCCCTTAAGTGACAATGGGCTATACCAAGTCATAAATCTATGATGATGTCGTTCTTACTATTATGTTCTACTTTCACGTGATTATGTTTTTGTCTACATATGTGGTAATGAAGTAGAACGATCCCTCGGCAATGTTTAAGTGTTTATGCTCCCCCAAGCCTTGCATTGTCATAAGTCTTGTACATTCGGTGGTGGGTCTATGAAATTAGGGTGCCACTGATTTTCCTTGACTGGACAAGTTCGTATTGGATACTTACTGCATAAGGTTTGGTTGCTTAGATGAGGTCATCCTAACGGTTAGGGACCTTGGAGCATGAGTCGTTGGTAACACAAGCATAGAGATGCTATCCAACAACAAGAGTCATATTTGATATGATTAACAAGGAGTTGCTTACCGATCTACCATGTCTTCTAGCGGTGATGCTAAAGCTCACTAGTCGACTTGTTAGTTGTGGGTCTTGAATCACTAAATTTCAATTGAGGGATATTGATTTTAGTGGGAGTAGATTTTATTCAGAATATGATTTACTCTATCATGGATACTTTGTCTTAGTATTTTGCATTACTTTTATTGTAGATTAATGGCATCCACTAAGCAACCATTTACTTTGCGTTCAATTCTTGAGAAAGATAAGTTGAATGGAACAAACTATGTGGATTGGATTCGCAATCTGAGAATTGTTCTCAGGGCTGAGAAAAAGGAACATGTTCTAGACACCCCAGTACCTGAAGAGCCTGATGAGAATGCACCTGCTGCTGATAGAACCGCTTACAGGAGAGCATTAGATGTTGATCTTGAAGTGAGTTGCTTAATGCTTGCTTGTATGGAACCAGAGCTGCAAATGCAGTTTGATAACAACCATCGTGCGTGTGACATGATCGTGGCGCTTAATGAGATGTTCGAAACTCAAGCCAGGACTAAAAGGTTCAATGTGTCCAAGGTTTTTGTTGAATCTAAGCTAGCAGAGGGTGCACCTGTTGGACCACACGTGATCAAAATGGTTGGTCACACTCAGAGGTTGGAGAAGCTTGGCTTCCCACTTGACCAAGCGTTGGTAACTGATTTCATCCTTGCATCGCTTCCACCCAGCTATGGAAACTTCATCTCGAACTACCATTTGCATGGGGCGGAGAGGGGCTTGAATGAATTGTGTGGCATGTTGAAAACAACAGAGGCTGACATCAAGAAAGGTGCTGGCAGCAGCCATGTGATGGCAGTACAAAACCGGTCTAAGTTTAAGAGAAAGGGCAATTCTTGGAAGAAGAATAAGGGCAAGGCTAAAGATGAGATCTCTAAGCCAAAACCACCTGCGCCCAAGACTAGTGTACCTACTGATACAGTGTGCTTTCATTGTGGTGGGAAAGGTCACTACAAGAGGAGCTGCAAGTTGTATCTTGAATCCTTGAAGAAGGATGGCAGTAGTAAAGGTACTCCCGTTTATCATACACTTGTTGTTCATATTACAGACATTTTTCTCGCTGACTCTTATATCAATTCTTGGGTATTTGATACCGGATCGGTTGCTCATATTTGCAATACGATGCAGGGAATGATAAGAAGTAGAAGCGTTGGAAAAGGCGAAGTTGATTTCCGCGTGGGCAATAATGCAAGAGTTGCTGCGTTGAACGTCGGGACGATGGAACTTCACCTACCATCAGGATTTATTTTGGAATTGAATAATTGTTATTTTGTTCCTAGTTTAAGTCGAAACATTATGTCACCTTCATGCTTGATGAAGGATGGTTATTCATTTGCGAGTAAAGACAATGGTTGTGTGATCTCTAAGAATGATATGTTTGTGGCTTTTGCATCCATTGTGAATGGATTATTTATTTTAGATCTTGATGAAGCGCCTGTCTGTAATGTTAGTGCTAAACGGCCTCAGCTTAATGAGTTAAGTCCTACATATATGTGGCATTGTCGTTTGGGTCATATAAGCGAGAATCGCATGAAGAGGCTCCATTCTGATGGGCTTCTAACTTCGTTTGATTTTGAATCATACGAGACATGTGAGGCATGCCTTCTAGGCAAAATGACCAAGACGCCTGTCACGCCCCAAACTAGCCCCGAGCGGAGGCCAGTATAAGGCGATCCAAATTAACCTGTATGCCTGTACCAGTCCCAGGAAATAGCGCTGGTACAATAGGAAGACAGAATATCACAACAACAGCGGTCTCTTTATTAAGAGTAGGATTACAACCAGGGTTGGAACTGCGGACAGAACCCGAGTTCGCAACAGCAGTACAAAAAGGCGAAAGCGGAAAAAGGCGGAGGCTAGCCCTAAGCCACAAGCAAAGCCTTGGGGAAAGGCCGAAACCCTACTACTGCTCGAAGTCTGCTTGCTCTTGGAAGAACTCTTCATCAGCAGGGTCCACCTCTTCGTCTTCGAGAACTGGGGGGGGTTTAATTATATAGAGCAAGGGTGAGTACGGGAGTACTCAGCAAGTCGGGGGAATTAAGTGTTTAATGCAAGCTTCAAGGGAAAGCCAGTTGTTTTTCACAATTGATTTTAGTTTAAGACTTTCAGAAACATCTAAGTGAGTGCTTCTCAACGACACGGAGGAGAAAGTGCGTCTCATCCGGCTGGAGCAGTGAAATTGTATCGATTGATTCTTGTCGGCACGAGAGGCTTCCTGCCCATCGTTCGCCGACCCCGGCTGCTCCAACAGCCACAACTCGCACACGCCGGTACGAGAGGCTCTGTCACGCCCGGAAATTTTCCCAAATTTCCAGACCATTTTGTGTATTAAGTCCCTGTCCAGGCATCAACCAGGGTACACAAAACGACAAATCAATAAACAGATCCAAACGTAAATAAAACGATAAATACTTACAACAGAGGCACTTAGTCCTCACACCAAAAAGAAAACAGCAGCGGAAAGAGACGTTCCTAGCAGGGCTTCAGCTCCACTCCACAGGCAAACTCAACTGGGGTCTGAGCCTTGGTCCTCTAACTTCATCTTCAACTCAGAAGTACTAAACTTCTGAAAAGGGGAAAAATAGCAAGATTGAGTACAACCACCGTACTCAACAAGCCACACCAAAGATGCAAACATGCAAAGGGGAGACAAAGGGCGGCTTGTGGCTATTTGCAGAAAAACGGTTGCAAACCTTTATACTTTAAAAAGTAAAACAGTTGTTTAATTAGGGCAATATTAAATCTCCACTGAACAACGCTACAACCACGTTGAACAGGCCCAACCATTCCACCTGAACTATACCAGTTCAATAAGTCAAATTAATTAAGCATGTGGGACTAATCACGGTGAATCTGGTTGATCGCCCATAACCGCGGGCACGGCTATTCGAATAGTTTTACTCTGATCAGAGGTGTGCAACTGTACCCACAAGACACGATTCCACACATGTTACCATGCCCCGAAGTATCACCACGATACTGCAAAAGGGGAAATCGTGACAAGACCTTTCGCATAACTCCCTCTAACCAATCGTACCACCTCGGGTTTCGCCCCCACCCCTCAAAAGGCAGTGGGCAGCCCCCCCTCGTGCCTCGGTGAATCCGGCAGCCGCATAGACCGTCGTAGGGCCCATCCAAACTCCATCCCGCTCACCCTAACCAGTGTACGTCAGCTAGAGGAAAGTTACACTACAAGTCCAGCAGTTGCCCATTCTTGCTTGTGGTAAACACTGTTATTCTTCCAGGGTTTCCCATGAACTGGTCCTTAATTGCCATGGGTGCGACCAGCAAAACCATGCACCCACAGCCCACCATTAGGTCATATTTTAGTTGGATAATTACGACCAATAAAACATGGTTCGGTGTCTCAAGCGAACTGCTCGTTAGAAGCTAATTGTAAGCAGTGTAATTATCCCATTAAATGAGCTAGTGGTAATTAAGCATGGCTAAGCATATATAATTCTAGCAGAGTCAACATAAGTGACTTACGCTAGTCAAATTATCACCCACAGTTAACAAAGGACGGTATAACAAGTAAACATGGCTCAAGCGGACGGATAGGTAAACCCTATTCCCATGTAATTAGCAAAACATGCACTTTATTTGCAAACGGAAAACATTTTGTAAAATAGGTACAACATGCTCCAGGGGAATGTGTGACTTGCCTTGCTTCTTCGATTGATCTTCCGAACTCTTTCCCTCGCGAACGCGAACTTCCGAAATGGCGGAATCTACACGCTGGCACGCAAAACAAGGAAAAACTCTAATAAAAACCAAGTAAACAGTACATAAAAAGTAAACAAACATGTAGAGCTCAATTTTAGATGAATTTTGCAAGTTGAATGGCTCAATTTGGAGTTCGTATGAATTAGATATAAATTTTAGAAGTTTTGAGCCATTTAAATGATTTTCTGGAAATTAAAATGATTTATTGCGCAATTATTAATTAATTTTGCAAAGGAAAGGACTACGTTGACATCATTAAAGGGAAATCGGCGCCGGAACGGCGGGTCCCACGTGTCAATAGGTCAAGGAGCGGCTGATCCACGGTGGACTAAGTTCACGCACACACGGGTGCGGACGCACCACGTGGCACAGACGTGGCGACCACGGCGGACGAAAGGGATGAGGTAGCGCCGACGTGGACGCCAACGTGGCGAAGCCTCGGGCGGCTACGTGGTCAGGGTGTGGACCGAAGTAAACAAAGGGGGCCCACGCGTCGGCGACACAAGTGTCAGCGAGCAGGAGAGGAAAAGGAGGTGAAAAGGACTTTGCAGGAGAAAGGGGAAAAAAGGCTGAGAGGGAGGTAAACTGGACTTGAGAAGGTGAACTAGGTCTTCTCGGAAAAAGTTAAAAGGGCCGAGGGACGTAAAGTAGACTTTTGTGTGGATAAAGGATAATAGGCCGACGGCCCAATAGAGGAGAAAGGGCTGGGAGAGACGTGAAGTGGACTTTTCGCGAGAAGGTGGGCCAGTCGGCCCAACATCCGCTGGGCCGGAGGAAGCGGTGGGCCGGCCCGGAAAAAAAAAGGGAACCGGCCTCTAGGCCGGGGTGGGCGGCTAGGGTTCGGCGAAAACCCTAGGCCGACCCGGTGAGGGCACGGCGGCGGCGGTGCGGCGGCGGGCGGCCACCGACGGCAGCCGACGACGCGGGCGCGGGCGGCGCGAGGGCGGCGGAGGCACGGGCGACGGCGGCACGGGCGGCGCGCGCAGCGGCGGCCGGGAGGGAAAAAAAAGGTGGCGGTGGAACTCACCGGCGGCGGAAGACGGCGGCGTCGGCGGCGGCGCTAGGGTTAGGGTTTGGGGGCGGCGGGGCAAACGAGGAGGAGGCCTCGGGGGGGGGAAATAAATAGG
>BDMV01000009.1:35968754-36048859 GCA_008326285.1 Oryza officinalis | reverse complement strand
AGGCTTTCACGACAAGGCATTTCGAAAGCCGACTCAGGGTCATCTTATGCCAACGGGAGGGGTCCCACGGACCAACACCAGGTTAGGTCCCAGACCATACTGTGCCAGGAAGCCCAGGGGTCCTCCCCGACACCACCCCGGCGAATCCACTTGTCCCTTGGCATCAAGATTTCCCTGGCCTAGCTAATTACTCAGCCAGGGGCGTCCCATATCACCCATGTGGTCGTACTTGACATATGCTTAGATGTAATTCCCAAGGAATCGGTCCTTAAAGCGAGAACGGGCAGACCGTACCTCCAGTACGTCTCCCGTATCGCGAGTTTTAGAAACTCACTTTAATTTTCAAGGCACCGACCCAAGTGTCGGGTTTTCCAAGCATTTTGTAAACTCAAGTTTTACCCAGGTGATCATTTTAAATTTTGAGGGGAGTCTCGATATTCGTACGCGAGGTGCGAATACCGAGACTTCAGCTGAGGGGTGACAAGGGTGTTAGGGTATTCAACATTCAAGGAAGGTAAGTGCAACAAATGGGTAGGGCCTGTCGGTTGTATTGCAAACCGAGGCCAAGTGTCAAGTGTAACCTAATTAATGCATAGTTTGTGGAATCAAAATACTTAATTTAAATTATAGGTTCAATTGATCAAAGGTGACTTGCCTTGCTCGAGATCTTGAGCTTCTTCCTCGAAATCCGCGCACTGCGGGTCTTCGGGCTTCGAGACTACACGCGAAACGAGACAACTCAACAAAGTGATAAAAAGAAGCCCTATTAATGACCACTAAGCGTGCCAGTGGATAGATCTCGATTTTTGAGGAATTTTGGAAGTTGAACGGAGTCAAACGGACGAACGGTTGAGAAGATATGAATTTCCGAAGATTAAAGGTTTTCTGTCTAAAGGAAAAGGAATTAAAAATTCCTTTGAAAAAGAAAAAGAAAGGAGGGACTGAAATTGGACTTGTTTTGGGATGGATTCGGCACAAGGCCGATTTGGGCGCGGGGGCCGAAGGGATGGGCCAACGGTCCGAAGGAATCGGCCCACGGCCGAGTGGCGCGGCCTGGTCCGGCCTCCCGAGTGACTCGGGGCCGACTGGGCACGGAGGCCGAGTGGGTCGAGGCGGGGAGAGAGGCCGAGTGGGCCGAGGCAGGGTGCGACCCATGCGGGCAGCCAGACCGGTGGACCGTGTCCACCGTGCGGGCGCTAGGGCGGGACCCACCGGTCAGTGGCTCGGTCTACGTGAGCTGAGTGCACCGAGGGCGAGGCCGTCGGCGCTCGCGTGGCACCTACATGGCAGCCACGGAGGCCGGCGGGCGGAAGGGAACGCGCCGGCTGGCGTTCGCGTGGCGCCTACGTGGCGGCCACGGAGGCCGGCGGGCGGAAAAGGGCAGGGGACGCCGGGATCAACGGCGTGCGACAGCGGCGGAGCCATCGAGCGGCGCGGCGCGAGACGGCGAAGGGGAACGGCACCGGAGCCAATATGGGAGAGAGGGGAATCGAGCCACCGGCTCGGATTTGAGAGATGAGGCGCGACGGCAGCCGGCCAACGACGCGAGGCGGCGGCGCCAGCGGTGGCGCGAAGAGGGAGCGGAGGGGGAAACGGCGGCCACGGCGGCGGCCCGAAGGGAGGTCCTACGAGCTACTCGCTTGCCCTAAACCGAGGAGAAAAGGAGGGGAGACGGGGAGGAGAAGAAGGTTACCGCGGCGGGCGGCAAGCCGGAGAGGAAGGCGATGGTGCGGGCACGGCACGACTCGGCTCCGGGCCGAGGAGGAGGAGGAACGGGGGCATCGGGGTCCTCCTTGGCGTCCCTGGGCCTGGCGGCCGGCGGCCGACCGAGGGGCGGCGGCGGCAGCGGGGAGGAGAGGGGCGAGCCTCGGGTGGCAATGGCGGACCGGGTGGAGGGGGATTTTAAAGGAGGGGCTAGGTCCGTTTTGGGAGGGGCGCCGCGGGAGGTCGGTTTTGGCCGAGGGAGAGGTGGTGGAGCGCCGCGGAGGGGACGGCCGCTCGTGCCTAGCGGCCAGAAGGCCGCTCCGGTGACGTCGGGCCGGTTGAAAGCTGAGGGGAAAAAGCAAAAAAGGGAGAGGGGGGAAAGAGAGGCGGCCTCCTTGCCACTTCCGGGCAGGGGCGGCGCGCGGGGAGAAAACGGGACGAGCGCGCGCTGCTCTCCCGTGGCGGCACGCGCACAGAGGCGGGGCCGGGAAGCGGCGGTCGGCCGGCGACGGAACGGGGCGGAGGGGGATAGAAAACGAGAGAGAGCGAGAAGAAAACGGAAGAAGGAGAGAAAACGGGGAGCGCTCTCGCTCGGCTCGGGTTTGTGGACTGGGCCGGGCGGGCGCGGCCCAGCGGGAGGGAGGAGGCCGAGCGAGCGGTGAGGGAGGACTGGGCCGGCAGCGGCCCAGGAGGGAAAGGGAGAAGGAAACAGGCCGAGAAGGGAAATCGGCCCGGGACAAAGGGAGGTAAAACAGACTTCCTGGGAGTTGGATTTTTGGAGGGATTTAGGGTTCGGAATCGAAATCTGATTTCGCGGTTTTCTCCGGGATTGAACTGAGAGGGGAAACACGAGACCTTGGCACACGACAAGGCTCAACCGTAGAGCAAACTTTCGCAAATAGAGTTTTTAGAGAAGTAGTTTTCCCGCTAACGCCGCGACAAAATGGGCGTTACAACGCCTTTCACAGGTTTTCCTGAGAGGGCGGCTGACTTGTTGGAACTTGTACATACGGATGTATGTGGACCAATGAGCACGACAGCTAGAGGCGGATTTCAATACTTCGTAACTTTCACTGATGATTTTAGTAGATATGGCTATGTCTACTTAATGAAACATAAGTCTGAAACATTTGAAAATTTCAAAGAATTTCAGAATGAAGTAGAGAATCAACGAGGCAAGAAAATTAAGGCCTTGCGATCTGATCATGGAGGCGAATATTTGAGCCACGAGTTTAGCAATCATCTAAAGAGTTGCGGAATAGTTCCACAGCTTATGCCGCCAGGAACGCCTCAGAGAAACGGCGTGTCCGAGCGACGTAATCGGACTTTGTTGGACATGGTTCGATCTATGATGAGTCAATGTGACCTACCTTTATCGTTTTGGGGATACGCTCTAGAAACAGCCACTTTCACTTTAAATAGGGTACCGTCTAAGTCCGTAGTTAAGACACCATATGAGATGTGGACTGGGAAGAGTCCTAGTTTGTCTTTTCTAAAGATTTGGGGTTGTAAAGTTTATGTCAAACGGCTTATATCAGAGAAGCTAACACCCAAATCGGACAAATGTTTTTTTGTGGGATATCCAAAGGAGACTTTAGGATATTATTTCTACAACCGCTCAGAGGGCAAAGTGTTTGTTGCTCGAAACGGTGTTTTCTTAGAGAAAGAGTTTCTCAAAAGAGAGAAGAGTGGACAAAAGGTGTATCTTGAAGAAGTTCAGGATGAGCCAATAGGGAATGACTCTACGAGTGACGCTAATGTAGCTGAACAAGTTGAGGTACCCGTGGCAATTGAGACACCGCCATAGCCACGAAGATCAGCTAGACTCCGTGCATTACGTGGGGACTTGTTATTGTTAAACGATGACGAACCTGCGACATATGCGAAAGCTATGATGGACCCAGATTCCGAGAAGTGGCAAAGTGTCATGAGATCCGAAATAGATTCCATGAGTGACAATCAAGTTTGGAACTTGGTTGATGTGCCTGAAGGGGTTAGACCCATAGAGTGCAAATGGATCTTTAAAAAGAAAAAGGATATGGACGAAAATGTTCACGTCTATAAAGCTCGACTTGTCGCAAAAGGTTTTCGACAAGTTCAAGGGATTGACTACGACGAGACTTTCTCGCCGGTAGCGATGCTTAAATCTATCCGGATCATTCTAGCAATAGCTGCTTATTTCGATTATGAGATTTGACAGATGGATGTTAAAACAGCCTTTCTAAATGGGAATTTAGAAGAGGACGTGTCACACCCTGAGGTTCTCCCAAATCGTAAAAATTAAATTTAATAATTTATCTGAGAAATTGTGGAATTAAATCTGGAGAAAAACCCAATTAAATAATGCATTAAAGAAGTGGAAATGGCAAGGTGGAATTTTTCTTGAGTTCCCCATGTCAAAATACATTAACAGGATTTTTAGTGGAATTTTCAGAGCCCTAAAAATAATTTTAACTAATTAAAAACCCTCAAGCGCAATAAATAAATCCCTGGGAAATCCTTTTTCCTTTCCTTTTTCCTTTTCTTTTTCTTTTTCCTCTTCTCGGGCCGTCGGCCCATTTTCCCCTCCGGCCCAAGCCGAGCCGCGCGCTCCTCTTTCCCTCCCGGACCGGCCCAGCCGGCCCAGGCCTCTCCCCCTCCCGGCCCCGGGCCGCCTCTTCCCCCCCCGGCCCAAGGCCGCCGCGCCTCCCCGCGCCTCTCCTCCTTCCCGGGCCGGCCCGAGGCCACGGCCCGAGCCGCCCGGAAGTCCGCCGCGCCTCCCTCGCCCCGCGCCGCTGACGCGTGGGCCCGCCCGCGGCCGACTCCGCCTCCGACACGGCCGGCGCCGCCGCCCGCGCCGCCGCGTTTCGCGGGGAGTCCGCAACCGCCGCCGCCCGTGCCCTAGCCGGCCTCCTCCCCTATTTATTTTTCCCCCCCCCGAGGCCGCCGCCCCTCGTTTTCCCCGCGCCGCCGCCGCCCTAACCCTAGCCGTGCGCCGCCGTCGCCAAAGCCGCGCCGCCGCGGCTGACGTCAGCCCTAGCCGCTGACGTCAGCGATGACGTCAGCCCTAGCCGCTGACGTCAGCAGTGACGTCAGCCTTAGGGTTTATTGCGCAATAATTAATTAAGGATTTTTCTGTTTTAGTAAAAACACAGATAACTTCAAAAATTCATAACTAATTCATTCGGACTCCGTTTTAGTCCGTTCAAGTTTCAGAAAATTCATAAAAATGCAGAGAATCCATTAAAAATAGTTTTATTCTTTGTTTCAGTAGACTTATAGCATGTATTGTTGTTTGCTTTGTTTGTCGTGTAGATTCCGGTAATTCCGATTCTCCGGTTTATTTCGAAGTCGTTGCCGAAGTCGACCCAGCGCAAGAGCAAGGCAAGTCATACTTATTCATTTGATCATGTTGTACCTAAATTGCGAAACAGTCTTATTTTTCTCTAAATACTGCATTGTTTTATAATGTCATCTATGGGTTAATTTACCTGTTGTACTCAGCCTTATATTGCAATTACCTTGTTCCTTTGATAGCCTGGGAAATAATTTGAATAGTTGCTATAATAGAACTTGCTTAGCCTTGCTTAGAAACATTAGCTCACAATTGGGTTGTTTAAAGCTTCATTGATACTTAATGATGGTAATTTCATGTTGGCTCGCGATGGTTAATCGTGGGTGACTTAATTAAATGTTTCAACTAAAATATTGATTAATGGTGGGTTGTGAGCACATGGTTTTGATGGTCGTGCTCATGACGATTAAGGACCGGTTCGCGGGAAACCCTGGAAGAAGAACCGTGCATACCACAAGCCAGCGTGGGCAACGGCTGGACTTGAAGTGTAGCTTTCCTCTAGCCGACGTACATTGGTTAGGGTGAGCGTGATGGAGTTTGGATGGGCCCGGCGAGGGTCTATGCGGCTACCGGATTCACCAAGGCTCGAGGGGGGGCTGCCCACTGCCTTTTGAGGAGTGGGGGCGAAACCCGAGGTGGTACGATTGGTTAGAGGGGGTTATGCGAAGGGTCCTGTCACAGCTCCTTTTCCGGTATACCGTGGTGGTATGTCGGCGCACAGTAATGTGTTGTAGGACTGTGTCTTGTGGGTACAGATGTACACCTCTGATCAGAGTAAAACTATTCGAATAGCCGTGCCCGCGGTTATGGGCGATCAACCAGATTCACCGTGATTAGTTGAACTCTTTAATAATTTGACTTAATGGAAATGGTTTAGTTCAGGTGGATGGTTGGGCCTGTCGCAACGTGGTGTAGCGTTGGACAGTGATGGTTTAATTATGACTAATTAATTCAACTGTTTTACTGTTTTCAACTATTGTTTTTAAATGCGTATTTTATGCAAAATAACCATTGCAGCTCTCCTTTGTTATTACTTGCATCATTATTTTCCTTTCCGGTATGACTTGTTGAGTACAGTGGGTAGTACTCAGTCTTGCTTTATTTTTCCCCACACCAGAGTTGGAGGTTGTTTCAGAGGAAGACTTTTCAGAAGAGTAGGCTTGTTGCTACCGTCGAGGAATGCCTGTGGTTTGGAGTCGCTACGTTGCGAGTGTTTAGTTTATTAGAATAGTTGTTTCCTTTTTCCGCTGCAGTTTTGTAAGAGATTTTTATTGTTTTGTAAGACGTGGATCTGTATGGCAACTTTGTCATTTGTGTACCCTGGCTGGTCCTGGACAGGGATTTTAATACACAATTTGCTTTGGAAATTCTGGTAGTGAATTTCTGGGCGTGACAAGTTGGTATCAGAGCCGACCTTGACCGTAGGACAAGCCAACTGGAAACCTTAAGAGCCCTCTAAAATTTTTCATGTGCATTTTCCCTTAAATTTTAAATTGTTTTGGGAAAAGTCCGGGAACTGTGGTCTTTGGGATTTTTGAAAAAAAAAAGGGTTCCTTGCATCAAAAATTTTCTTTTGTAACCTGTGTTCTTTAAAAATTGTTTTTTTTAAATTGGTTTTGAGCATATGTTGAGTCCCGTTCCTTTGCCCTCTGTAGATGGCAGGTCATCCCCCGACGCACCGTGGTCAGAACATGGAAGGCTTCGTGGCAGAGCTTGCCCGTATGACTTTGGTTGTAGGTTACCTTGAAGCGCCGGAGTACACCACGATCGAGCCTCTCAGTGGCGAGTTCCCGTTTCGAGTTCGTTTGGAAGTACATGGCTTCGTGGGCACCAATCTTCCCAATATGGTGGTCACCGCTTCAGGAGGATCTGACGAGCACGCCTGTCAGGAGGCGGCTTACTTGATGATGGCCAGGATGCGAGAACTACACGACTACGCTCTCCACAACTCGGCGTACCGTTATCATCCTCGTCGCGGTAGCTCTTCTACCAGCAGCACCTACCGATCTGCAGCGGAGGAGAACGACACTACCTTCGGACGGATGGTCACAGTGATGAAGGGCCTGGACAAGATGCACGCCGATCTCCACAAGGCATCCAAGGCTCTTAATGACCAGAAGTTGATCAAGATTGCCCGCTTGGAGGATGAAGTCGCACGGCTCAAGGCCGATAATGCTAGGTTGCGAGGACACCCAGCGTCAGGAGGACTCAGGATTCGTACCATGCCAAGGAAGAGGACCACTGCTCCTGTACGTATCCAGCTTGCGCCAAGGAATTCACCACCCGCTCCAACGCCAGTTCCGCCGCCGCCACCAGGGTTCGCCATCACCTTCGCCCCGGCGTCTGCGTACCAGGGTCCAGCCAGTGGTAGCGGAGGTTGGTTGCACGCCACACCCAGTGGTAGCAACGGCAGTGGTTCAAGTTCAGAGCCAACAAGTGGAGACACTGCCATGGCGGATTCCGGAAACCGTTCTGAGCATTAGGCTCGTTACCCTTAGTTTTTCGTTTTTCTTAGTTTGATTTCTTGTTAGATGCTGTGTGTTAGGTTTGTTGTTCTGGGGTTTAGCCGATGGTCGATACCATGTGCCTATGGTATGGCTATCTTATTAAGGATTTTTGCGTGCTGTTTTGGAAGTGTTTTAAGTTAGATCACAACAATTACAGTTAAATTAATAATATATTAAAGCTTTGTTCTGAGCAATCTGTTTTCTTTCTTGTCCATTTCTTTCTGCTGGTTTTTCTCCTTCAGATGGTCAACACCAGGACAAGTGGTAACAACAACGGACAAGAGGGATCCCAGACTAATGGAACAAACACCAACGCTCCTCCTCCACCACCGGATAATCCCACTCTTGCTCAAGTGCTAGCTAGCCAGACGCAGATGATGGCGGCTATGATGCAGCAAATGCAGCAGCAGCATCAACAAATGCAACAGCAAATGTTGCAACAGATGCAACAACAAGCTCAACAGCAGCAGCAGCAGGCCCAACAGAATCAACCACCACCCCAATCCAAGTTGCCAGAGTTTCTTCGTGTCAGACCGCCGGTTTTCTCAAGTACTACTAATCCCATGGAAGCGAATGATTGGCTTCATGTTATTGAGAAGAAGCTTAATCTACTCCAGTGCAATGATCAAGAGAAGGTCGCTTTCGCTACCCATCAATTGCAGGGTCCCGCTTCGGCTTGGTGGGATAACTATTTGGTTACCCGTCCACCCGGAACGGAGGTCACTTGGGCGGAGTTTTGCCGCAGTTTCAGGAAAGCCCAAATTCCTGACGGCATAGTAGCCCAGAAGAAGAGGGAGTTTAGAGCGCTCCACCAAGGTAGTAGAACAGTGACGGAGTACCTTCATGAGTTTAACCGTCTCGCACGTTACGCTCCGGAGGATGTGCGCACTGATGCGGAAAGGCAGGAAAAGTTTCTTTCCGGCCTGGATGATGAATTGACCAACCAGCTAATCTCAGGGGATTATGCTGATTTCGAGAAGTTAGTTGATAAGGCGATCCGTCAAGAGGATCAACGCAACAGGATGGATCGGAAGAGGAAAGCAGTTCAGTTCAGGACGCAGCAGGGAAGTCAACAGAAGCCCCGGTTCACCGCCGGACAGCAGGGTGGACCTACTACAATGATTGTTCGTCAACATCGACCTTACCAGCCTGGTAATTTCAACAACAACAATTCCGGCAACCGCAACAACAACGGGGGACAGCCCAACCGCAACCCGGTTCCGCGCCCGCCAACGGCCGCAGCTCAGCCAGCTCCATCGACTCAACCCAGGAAGGAGTCCGGCGGAAAATCATTTGTCTGCTTCAACTGCAACGAGCCCGGACACTTCGCCGACAAGTGCCCGAAGCCAAGGCGTGCAGGACCCAAGTTTGTTCATGCCCGTGTCAACCATGCGTCAGCAGAAGAGGCACAGGCTGCACCAGAAGTGGTATTGGGTACGTTTCCTGTCAATTCAGTTCCAGCTATCACTCTTTTTGATTCTGGTGCTACACATTCCTTTTTATCAAAGCGTTTTGCTGGGACATATGGGTTGTCAGTAGTGAAACTTAGAACACCTATGTGGGTTCACACTCCTGGGAATGAGATGACCACAGCCCACGTTTGCCCCTCTGTGGAAATAGAAATCCAGGGTTCTAGATTTCTAGCCAATCTTATCCTTCTTGAGTCCAAGGACCTAGATGTCATTCTTGGGATGGATTGGTTAACAAGGCACAAGGGAGTTATCGATTGCGCTAGTCGCACTATCACTCTGGTTAATGAGAAAGGAGAAGTCGTGAAATTCCAGTCGCCGACACCCCCGAAGCAGAGAGTGTGCTTGAACCAAGTGGATGGGATGAAACAGATCGCAGAAGAAGGGAAAGATATTAAGAAGTTGGAGGATATTCCTATTGTTAGAGAATACCCTGAAGTCTTTCCGGATGACATAACCACAATGCCACCAAAGAGAGAAATTGAATTTCGGATTGATTTAGTACCGGGAACTGCCCCGATACACAAGAGACCCTATAGGATGGGAGCCAATGAACTGGCGGAAGTCAAGAAGCAAGTTGATGAGCAGTTGCAGAAAGGATATATTCGCCCGAGTACGTCACCTTGGAGTGCTCCGGTGATCTTTGTGGAGAAGAAAGATAAGACCAAGAGGATGTGCGTCGACTATCGCGCCCTCAATGAGGTGACCGTCAAGAACAAATACCCGTTACCTCGGATTGATGATTTGTTTGATCAGCTAAAGGGAGCAACATGGTTCTCCAAGATAGACCTGCGATCAGGCTACCACCAATTGAGGATTAGAGAGGAGGACATTCCGAAGACGGCATTCACTACTCGGTATGGGTTGTTTGAGTGCACAGTCATGTCTTTTGGACTTACCAATGCACCGGCCTTTTTCATGAACTTGATGAATAAGGTGTTCATGGAATTTCTGGATAAGTTCGTCGTGGTTTTTATCGATGATATACTTGTTTACTCTAAGTCCAAGGAGGAGCATGAGCAACATCTTCGCCTCGTACTTGAGAAATTAAAGGAACACCAGTTGTATGCCAAGTTTAGCAAGTGTGACTTTTGGCTCGAGGAGGTACAGTTCCTAGGCCACATCATCACAGCTCAAGGAGTGGCAGTAGACCCGTCGAATGTGGAGTCGGTTACCAAGTGGAAGCCTCCGCGCACGGTTTCGCAGATTAGGAGTTTTCTTGGACTTGCGGGTTACTACCGTCGGTTCATTGAGAATTTCTCCAAGATTGCCAAGCCAATGACACAGTTGCTGAAAAAGGATGAGAAGTTCAAGTGGTCAGCAGAATGCGACAGAAGTTTTGAGGAACTTAAGAAGAAGTTGGTAACGGCACCAGTCTTAATTCTGCCAGATCAGACTAAAGATTTTCAGGTTTATTGCGATGCGTCTCGCCAAGGGCTAGGATGTGTATTGATGCAAGAAGGCAGAGTGGTTGCATACGCTTCGCGTCAACTGCGCCCACATGAGAATAATTACCCCACTCATGATTTGGAATTAGCAGCAGTGGTACATGCCCTAAAGATCTGGAGACATTATCTTATTGGGAACCGTTGTGAGGTGTATACGGATCACAAGAGTTTGAAGTATATCTTCACCCAACCGGACTTAAATCTCCGTCAGCGAAGATGGTTGGAATTGATTAAAGACTATGATCTGGGAATCCACTACCATCCCGGTAAAGCTAATGTCGTGGCAGATGCTTTAAGCCGGAAGAGCTACTGTAACTCCACAAGTATGGAAGAGATGAGCAGCCAGTTGCAGCGAGACTTCGAACGGCTGAACCTCGGTATTGTTGAACATGGGTTCGCGTCCGCTCTAGAAGCACGACCAACGCTCGTGGAGCAGGTCCGAGCAGCTCAAGCTAAAGATCCGGAGATAGCAGAGCTCAAGAAAAACATGAGGGTTGGAAAGGCCCGAGATTTCTCCGAAGATGAGCATGGCACGATATGGATGGGAGAAAGACTGTGCGTCCCGGAAGACAAAGAGTTAAAGGAGTTAATACTCACGGAAGCCCATCAAACTCAGTATTCAATTCATCCTGGCAGTACCAAGATGTACCAAGACCTTAAAGAGAAGTTCTGGTGGGTTAGCATGAGAAGAGAAATAGCTGAATTCGTCGCACTCTGTGACGTGTGCCAGCGAGTCAAGGCAGAGCATCAAAGGCCTGCAGGACTGTTACAGCCTCTCCAAATTCCGGAATGGAAATGGGAAGAAATTGGAATGGATTTCATCACAGGTTTGCCGAGAACGTCGTCTGGACATGATTCTATCTGGGTCATCGTGGATCGACTCACGAAGGTGGCTCATTTCATTCCTGTGCATACTACCTACTCTGGAAAGAAGCTAGCAGAACTCTACCTCGCAAGAATCATGTGTTTACACGGAGTGCCTAAGAAGATCGTATCGGATCGAGGAAGCCAGTTCACCTCAAAGTTCTGGCAGAAATTACAAGAAGAATTGGGAACCCGTTTGAACTTTAGCACGGCTTACCATCCGCAAACTGATGGCCAGACTGAGCGAGTGAACCAGATACTTGAGGATATGCTCAGAGCCTGTGCGCTTGATTTTGGAGGAGCATGGGACAAGAGTTTGCCATATGCCGAGTTCTCCTACAACAACAGTTATCAAGCCAGCTTGCAGATGGCACCATTTGAGGCGTTGTATGGCAGAAAGTGCCGTACCCCGCTCTTTTGGGATCAGACCGGAGAACGACAACTATTTGGGACTGAAGTCTTGAGTGATGCGGAAGAAAAGGTCAGAACCGTCAGAGAAAGGTTGAGAATTGCGCAGTCTCGACAGAAAAGCTATGCCGACAATCGTCGAAGGGAGTTAACTTTCGAAATAGGGGACTTTGTGTACCTTCGTGTCACACCGCTTCGAGGAGTACACCGCTTTCAAACTAAAGGCAAATTGGCACCACGCTTTGTGGGACCATACAAGATCTGCGAGCGTCGAGGAGAAGTTGCTTACCAGCTTGAGCTTCCACCCAACATGGCGGGTATTCACGATGTGTTTCACGTCTCGCAATTGAAGAAATGCTTGAGAGTACCGGAAGAACAGGCCAGTCCCGATCAAATTGAGATTCAAGAGGACTTGACTTATGTGGAGAAGCCGATTCGTATTCTCGAAACCAGCGAGAGGAGGACCAGAAACAAGGTTACCAGGTTCTGCAGAGTTCAGTGGAGCCATCATTCCGAGGAAGAAGCTACATGGGAAAGAGAGGATGAATTGAAGGCTGCCCATCCGCACCTCTTCGCCAGCACCTCCGAATCTCGGGGTCGAGATTCCGTTTAAGGGGGGTAGGTTTGTCACACCCTGAGGTTCTCCCAAATCGTAAAAATTAAATTTAATAATTTATCTGAGAAATTGTTGAATTAAATCTGGAGAAAAACCCAATTAAATAATGCATTAAAGAAGTGGAAATGGCAAGGTGGAATTTTTCTTGAGTTCCCCATGTCAAAATACATTAACAGGATTTTTAGTGGAATTTTCAGAGCCCTAAAAATAATTTTAACTAATTAAAAACCCTCAAGCGCAATAAATAAATCCCTGGGAAATCCTTTTTCCTTTTCTTTTTCTTTTTCTTTTTCTTTTTCCCCTTCCCGGGCCGTCGGCCCTTTTTCCCCTCGGCCCAAGCCGAGCGCCGCTCCCGCGCGCTCCTCTTTTCCCTCCCGGCCCCGGGCCGCCTTTTTCCCCCCCGGCCCAAGGCCGCCGCGCCTCCCCGCGCCTCTCCCCCTTCCCGGGCCGGCCCGAGGCCCCGGCCCGAGCCGCCCGGAAGTCCGCCGCGCCTCCCTCGCGCCGCGCCCGCTGACGCGTGGGCCCGCGGCCGAGTCCGCCTCCGCCACGGCCGGCGCCGCCGCCCGCGCCGCCGCGTTTCGCGGGGAGTCCGCAACCGCCGCCGCCCGTGCCCTAGCCGGCCTCCTCCCCTATTTATTTTCCCCCCCCCCGGCCGCCGCCCCTCGTTTTCCCCGCGCCGCCGCCGCCCTAACCCTAGCCGTGCGCCGCCGTCGCCGAAGCCGCGCCGCCGCCTTTTTCCCGCCGTCGGTAAGCGCCGCCGCCGCCCCTTTTTCCCCTCTCCGTCGCCGCCGTGCGCCTTCGGGCCACCGCCGTGCACGCCGCCGCTGCCGCGCGCACCCGCCGCTGCCCCGCCGCCTCCCGTGCGCCGCCGCCGCGAGCCGCCGCCGCGAGCCGCCGCCCCGCCGCCGCCCGCGCCGCTCGGCCCCAAACCCTAGCCGCCGCCGCGCGCCTCAGCCGTCGGATCGGCCACTCGGGCCGATCCCGACCGTCCGCTCCCCGCCCCGCGTGGCCGCCACGTGGCTGCCGCGTCGGCGCCACGTGCGTGCCACGTGGCCGCCACGTCGCCGCTCGCCGCCGCTGCCGCGGCTGACGTCAGCCCTAGCCCGGCTGACGTCAGCCCTAATCGCCGCCGCGGCTGACGTCAGCCCTAGCTCGGCTGACGTCGCCGCTGACGTCACCCTACGGGTTTATTGCGCAATAATTAATTAAGGATTTTTCTGTTTTAGTAAAAACACAGATAACTTCAAAAATTCATAACTAATTCATCCGGACTCCGTTTTAGTCCGTTCAAGTCTCAGAAAATTCATAAAAATGCAGAGAATCCATTAAAAATAGTTTTATTCTTTGTTTCAGTAGACTTATAGCATGTATTGTTGGTTGCTTTGTTTGTCGTGTAGATTCCGGTAATTCCGATTCTCCGGTTTACTTCGAAGTCGTTGCCGAAGTCGACCCAGCGCAAGAGCAAGGCAAGTCATACTTATTCATTTGATCATGTTGTACCTAAATTGCGAAACAGTCTTATTTTTCTCTAAATACTGCATTGTTTTATAATGTCATCTATGGGATAGTTTACCTATTGTACTCAGCCTTATATTGCAATTACCTTATTCCTTTGATAGCTTGGGAAATAATTTGAATAGTTGCTACAATAGAACTTGCTTAGCCCTGCTTAGAAACATTAGCTCACAATTGGGTTATTTAAAGCTTCATTAATACTTAATGATGGTTATTTCATGTTGGCTCGCGATGGTTAATCGTGGGTGATTTAATTAAATGTTTCAACTAAAATATTGATTAATGGTGGGTTGTGAGCACATGGTTTTGATGGTCGTGCTCATGACAATTAAGGACCGGTTCGCGGGAAACCCTGGAAGAATTACCGTACTTTCCACAAGCCAGCGTGGGTAATGGCTGGATTTGGAGTATAGCTTTTTCCTAGCCGACGTTCCCCGGAAAGGGTGGGCGTGATGGAGTTGAGTCGGCCGGGGATATACCGGTTGCTTGGCTGCCGGATTCACCAAGGCACGAGAGGGGGCTGCCCGTTGCCGGGAAGCGGAGCGGGGGCGAAACCTGAGGTGTGGTGCGATTGGTTAGGAAGGGTTATGCGAAGGGTCCTGTCACAGCTCCTTTTCCAGTGTACCGTGGTGGTATGTTGGCGCACAGTAATGTGTTGTAGGACTGTGTCTTGTGGGTACAGTTGTACACCTCTGATCAGAGTAAAACTATTCGAATAGCCGTGCCCGCGGTTATGGGCGATCAACCAGATTCACCGTGATTAGTTGAACTCTTAAATAATTTGACTTAATGGAAATGGTTTAGTTCAGGTGGATGGTTGGGCCTGTCGCAACGTGGTGTAGCGTTGGACAGTGATGGTTTAATTATGACTAATTAATTCAACTGTTTTACTGTTTTCAACTATTGTTTTTAAATGCGTATTTTATGCAAAATAACCATTGCAGCTCTCCTTTGTTATTACTTGCATCATTATTTTCCTTTCCGGTATGACTTGTTGAGTACAGTGGGTAGTACTCAGTCTTGCTTTATTTTTCCCCACACCAGAGTTGGAGGTTGTTTCAGAGGAAGACTTTTCAGAAGAGTAGGCTTGTTGCTACCGTCGAGGAATGCCTGTGGTTTGGAGTCGCTACGTTGCGAGTGTTTAGTTTATTAGAATAGTTGTTTCCTTTTTCCGCTGCAGTTTTGTAAGAGATTTTTATTGTTTTGTAAGACGTGGATCTGTATGGCAACTTTGTCATTTGTGTACCCTGGCTGGTCCTGGACAGGGATCTTAATACACAATTTGCTTTGGAAATTCTGGTAGTGAATTTCTGGGCGTGACAGGACGTGTATATGATACAGCCCGAAGGTTTTGTTGATCCTAATAATGCTGGAAAAATATGTAAGCTTAAGAAATCCATTTATGGATTAAAGCAAGCATCTCGGAGTTGGAACATTCGTTTTGACGAAGTAGTCAAAGGGTTTGGTTTTCGTCAGAACGAAGAAGAACCTTGTGTTTACAAGAAGGAAAGTGGGAGCGCTGTAATATTTCTAATCTTATATGTGGATGACATATTATTGATTGGGAATGACATTCCGATGTTGCAATCTGTAAAGACTTCATTGAATAATAGTTTTTCAATGAAGGATTTAGGAGAAGCAACATACATTCTGGGCATAAAGATCTATAGAGATAGATCGAAGAGGCTTATAAGATTAAGCCAAGATACGTACATTGACAAGGTACTAAAACGGTTCATCATGGAGCAATCCAAGAAAGGATTCCTACCTATGTCACATGGGATGCGCTTTAGTGATAAACAGTGTCCTCAGAATGATGAGGAACGAGAGCGCATGAGTACAAACACGTATGTTCAAAAATATAACAAGTAAATCTTATGTAGAACTGGTTAACCTTTGGCTGATTAATACACAAGGTAGTCATGGTTATATCCGAGCTAATTGTGTCCTCATCACATATGCTTCGGCCGTTGGTTCCATAATGTACTCCATGATATGTACTCGCTCAGATGTCTCATATGCTCTAAGTGTTGCGAGCAGATATCAAGCTAATCCAGGTGAGAGTCACTGGACGCTTGTTAAAAACATCCTTAAGTACTTAAGAAGGACTAAAGATGTGTTCCTAATCTATGGAGGTGAGGAGGAGCTCTTTGTAAATGGTTACACCGATGCTAGTTTCCAAACCGACACGGATGATTCACAATCTCAATCAGGTTTTGTGTTCACAATAAATGGTGGTGCCGTCAGTTGGAAAAGTTCCAAGCAGGAGACAGTCACTGATTCTACAGCAGAAGCCGAGTACATTGCAGCTTCAGAAGCTGCAAAGGAAGGTGTTTGGATGAGGAGGTTCCTCATTGAGCTTGGTGTGTTTCCCAATGCGTCTAGCCCATTGAACATGCATTGTGATAACAATGGGGCGATAGCGCAGGCTAAGGAGCCAAGGAATCACCAGAAGAACAAACATGTACTTCGGAAATTTCACCTCATTCGAGAGTTCATTAGAAGAGATGAAATCAAGATGTGCAAAATACATACGGATTTGAATGTTGCAGATCCTTTGACAAAGGCTCTTCCACAGCCTAAGCATGAGGCGCACATGAGAGCTATGGGTATTAGATATCTTCGAGATTAACTCTAGTGCAAGTGGGAGACTGTTGGTAGTATGCCCTAGAGGTAATCATAGAGATGATGATGCTACGATTGTATCCATGATATATTTATGTGTTTATTGAATATCCATTAAAGACAACTTGTATTGATCAACAGTTATGTGAATTGCTTGTGAAACTCTTTTACTTGTATGGCTATTCTAAACTTGTCCCTGATTGGAGTTCGTGTAGTAACACACATGAATATTAGATCAGCACATTATTAGTTGATGACTACGTTTCACAAGTCATGGACATAAAGATGTCAAACTAATAATGTGGGCGCATGTATGACATGTGAGCTGGACTGACCCGACGTGAGAATTGTCTCTATACACAACATATACGTTATGTCCTTAGACCTGAGATTGTTGTATGTGCTCAAGATGTGAAACGACTTACTTAGGGACTATCAAACGCTACTTCGTAACTGGGTAGTTATAAAGGTGGTCTTCGAGTTTGTCAGGAAACATGCTGTGAGACATAAACAATCAAGATGGAAATTGTTCCTCTCCACGTGAGAGAGATATCACTGGATCACTCTAATGATTGGATCAACAAATGCATGCCGTGCTTAGGTTAAGTGTTAACCTATGAGTGAACCATATATCGAGAGGCAAGGGAATAACATGTATATGGTATTGTGGTGGTTCGTCTGATTTGATCTTTGCGTACGCATAGGAGTTGACATGTCTTGCTAGAGGCCGCTGTCAACTATTGGTCGAGTAGGAGTATTCGGGCCATGTCTATGTGTACGTGAACCCATAGGGTCGCACGCTTAAGGGCCTAGAAGCCTAATTCGGGTTGGACCCGAATTACACTAGGTTTAGGGTCGCTGATGGGCCTCCAACTCGAGGCACACCAGGACGCCTATATAAGCAAGGGGTGGGCGCGAGGCTAGGGTAATCAACTCCCCCTGCCAGCAACCGTCGCGCCCCCCACGCTCATGCCTAGCGCTCTTCGTGGACCTAGCAGTCCGGAGGCGCATCGCTTCCTCCCCGTACATGTGAGATTCCTCGGAGGTGCTGCATCTGGAGCACAAGGATGAACCACACGAGGGACGATTCGCGAGCGAAGGACGGACGTGTGACGAACGACCACGCAACTGCACGGCACTGCTGCAACGCGTTCAATTACATCGAGTCGTCTCCGCTGCACCTGCGCGTCTAGTGGTAATCCCGTAACCTGTAACTAGCAGTAGATCTTGGTTTATGAGGTAGAAAATTTTGATTTGTCAGCTAGCGTAGCAACCTCATAACCCTACACCGTCCCGTCTGCTGGTGAGAGGCTCTGAGCCTCCCATCCAATCCAGAACTAGCTTGGCTGCACCGGACGTGCCCGTAATTTTGTTCCCGGTACATGCATGCCTCCCAAGTCCTCATCCATTAAATGATGAATGACAGGGGTATCCCTCGTGTCAGGCGGCATGATTCGATGGACCTCGCGCGGCAGCCGGCGTGCTAGTAGCTTCTGGGCTAAGGCGCCGGACAGGCGTTTAATGCAGGGAATATTTTCCCTCTCCCCTAGGTGTAATGCCCGTTTCGTCGTGGCGTTAGCGGGAAAACCTAATTCCTAAAAACTCTATTTGCAAAAATTTTTCTCTTCGGTTGCGTCTTGTTGTGTGCCTGGATCTCGTGTTTACCCTCTCAGCTCAATCCCGGAGCAAATCGCGAAATCGGATTTCGAATCCGAACCCTAAATCTTTCTCTCTCCTTCTCTGCCAAAGTCTGTTTTGCCTCCCTCCTTCTCGGGCCGGCTTCCCTCTTGGCTTGCTTCGCTTCCCCCTCTCCTTCTCCGGCTGCTGTCCGGCCCAGTCGCTCCCTCCTTTTTCCCCTTCGGCCTCCTACCCTCCCCTCCCCGTTGGGCCGCGCGCTGGGCGTGCGCACACGTGCACCGCATGCGCCGTGCGAGAGAGCGCCTCGCTCTCTCTCTCTCTCTCTCTCGATCTTTCCCGTCCCCTCTCTCGCTCTCACTTTCTCGCTACTTCTCTTTCCCGCAGCCTCCCGCCGGCACCGTTCCCGTTTCCGCCGGCACTCCGCCCCCGTCCGCCCCTGGTCCCGCGCCCGCGCGTCGTGGCCGACCGCCCCATCCGCCGACGCCGTCACCCGGGCCGCCCCTGCGCCGCCTGCCTCCGCGCTGCGCCAAGCCGCCGACGCCACCTCCCGGCCCCGCCGCTCTGTGCGCGTGCCGCCCAGAGGAGAGCTGCGGCCCCTCCCTGTTCTCTCCATCTCCCCGTGTTTTCTTGCCCGTTTCGGCAAGGGGACCGGCCGCCTTTTTCTCCCTCTCTTTCTCTTTTTCCCCGACCGCCGCCGACGTCACCCCTGCCGCTGCCTTGGCCACTAGCGCCGGAGAGCGCCAGCGTCCCCTCTCTGCGCGGCTCCACCGCCTCGCCCCCGAACTAACCTCGCCCCACCGCCTTGTCCTACCCTTTTTAATCCTCTCCTCCTCCCTCTCGACCGCACCCGTTCCGCCGCCGAGCACCTCCTTCCAATCCGCCGTTCGCCGCGCCGTGCCGTGCCTCCGCCCTTGCTGTTGCCGCCGCGTCTCGCCGTACACCGTCGGAGCCCGAGGACGCCTGAAGGGGACTCCAGGCGCCGCCGTCTTCCTCTCCCTCGGCCCAAAGCCGAGCCGTGCCTCCCGCGTGCCGTCGGCCCCTCCGTCCGCGGCGAGCTCCTCCTCCCCGCTGTAATCCTCCGTCTCTCTTCGCTCCTCTCCTTCCTAGGCCGCTCGCCAGCTCCCCGCAGTGCTTGTAGACGTAGTAAAGCCGCCGTTAGCGCCGTCGCGGCCGTCCCCGCTCGCTGCCTCGCCGCCGCTTGGTGCCGAGCCCCTCGCTCCGTCGCCTGCCCTCTCCGGTGCCGCTCCGCCCATCCCGACGCTCGGAACGCATTCGTGGACCCGCATAGGTGCTCCCTCTCCGGTGAATCGCTCTCCCTCCGCCCCGGCGCCGTTTCCCTCTTCTCCTCCTCGGCGTCGGCCACCGCCGCAATCCGCCGCCTCCGGCCTTCCTCCGACGAATCCGAGCCGTTGGCTCGCTCCCTCCCTCTCCCCTCTTCGCTCCGGTGCTTTTCCCCTTCGCCGGGCTCGCACCGCGCCGTCCCGAGCCCCTCTGCCGTCGCCGCCGTCGATCCGGCGCCTCCCCTTCGTCCCCCCTCCCATCGGCCTCCGTGGCAGCCACGTCGGCGCCACGCGAGCGCCGACTGCCTCTCTCCGTCCGTGCGCCGAGTTCACGCGCACCGAGTCGCTGACAAGCGGGTCCCGTCCTAGCGCCCGTGCGGTGGACCTCGGTCCACCAGTCCGGCCGCTCGCGTGGGCCGCGCCTTGCCCTGGCCCACTCGGCCTCCCCTCCTCTCCGGCCCAGTCGGCCCCGAGCCACTCGGGAGCCTAGTCGGTCCCGAGCCACTCGGGAGGCCGGACCAGGCCTCCGGCCCAGTCGGCTTCCTCCCTCCGTCTCGCACACCCCACCCGACCTTGGGCCGTCCTTCCCACGCATCGGTCCGCTCGCTCGGCCGCGCCCGCGCTCGCTCGTTAGGCCGCGCCACTCGGCCTCTAGCCCATCGATCTCTCCCGCGCGCCACTCGGCCGTGGGCCGTTTCTTTCGGGCGTCGGCCCATCCGTTCGGCCGCACCCGCACTAATCCATTGGGCCGCACCTAGCCGCCCAAAATAAAGTCCAATTCAAGTCCCCCTTTTCTTTTTCTTTTTCAAGGGAATTAATAATTCATTTTCCTTTAGACAAAAAATCATTTAATCTTAGGAAATTCATATCCTCTCAACCGTTCGTCCGATTGACTCCGTTCAACTTCCAAAATTTCTCAAAAATCGAGATCTATCCAATGGCACGCTTAGTGGTCATTAATAGGGCTTCCTTTTATCGTTGTGTTGAGTCACCTCGTTTCGCGTGTAGCTTCAGAGCCAGAAGACTCGCAGTGCGCGGATTTCGAGGAAGAAGCTCAAGATCTCGAGCAAGGCAAGTCACCTTTAATCAATTGAACCTATAATTTAAAATTAAGTATTTTGATTCCGCAAACTATGCATTCCTTAGGTTACACTTAACACTTGGCCTCGGTTTGCATTACAACCGACAGGCCCTACCCACTTGCTGCATTTAACCTCCTTGATTATTGAATACCCTAATACCCCTTGTCACCCTTCAGGTGAGGTCTCGGTATTCGCACCCCACGTACGAATATTGAGTCTCCCCTCAAATTTAAAATGATCAACTTGGCCGCTATAACTTGGCCATCTATCCTCAGTATGTGCTTGAGGAGCATGTTGTTTCTATTATCAGCTACGGGAAGTAGTTGCCTTCAGATCTTTTACTAACTAGGAGGTTATTATTGTTAGTTTGTTACTATTATTTTTGAATTGAACTTTAAGGTTATTATTGTAGCCAAGAATAAGAGAGAAGAGAATAAGACAAAATAAGTCATTCCTAGAGTTGAAAATTTCTCCCGCGGGTGTAGGGCCACAGCCGCTTCTTGCCTTTCTCGTCGAAGCCGCCGGAGTTCGTTGGGTGGAAGAGGAGAGATAGGGAAGAAGGGGATGAACGGAGAAGACATGGGTATTTTAGCCCCATAAAATTAGAAAATGCATTGAAAGGATATGTAGTGGCATATCACCAATACTTAAAAAATTATAATGGCATGATTACAAATAGATGAATAGTAATGATATATTTCAAAACCATAAAAATATGGCATAGATCCAATTAACCCTATATAATAGGGGGAGAAGAGGGACGGTAGGGTAGAGAACCTTAGTTTTTTTCTCCCCTCGAAGAGAGATTGGAGAGAGAGCAAACACACTTGTCGTCGTCCTCCGTCCTCCCCTCTGGCCGGTAGGCAATTGGGATCGGCTCCGAATACGGTTGTGTCAGAGTGTGAACTCCTCAAGCGGGGGACTGTGGGGTCCCCCTCTGTTAGTTCAGCCGGGGGCAGCGGGTGAAAGTTTGAGGAATTGGGAACACTAGAGGTGAGGCATAAAGGAGGTCCGGTGCCCCTCTACGAAGATAAGATCAAAGGGGTTTATACCAGTTTAGGCCGCTCGGAAGCATAATACCCTACTCCTGTGTATGATGATTTTTCTGAGCTTCGAAAGACTTTGAAGCCCTGGTGTACAAGCTAAAGCGTAACAGCCCTCCAGACTAGAGATTCGGAATCAAAAAGTCCTCCTTCTCTCACTAGGCATGGTCCTCCTTTTATACTTCAAGGGGATGCCACATGTGCCGCGAGAGCTACCTAGTGTCACGCCCCAAACTAGCCCCGAATGGAGGCCAGAATAAGGCGATCCAAATTAACCTGTATACCTATACCAGTCCCAGGAAATAGTGCTGGTACAACAGGAAGATAGAATATCACAACAACAGTGGTCTCTTTATTAAGAGTAAATTACAATCAAGGTTGGAACTGCAGATAGACCCCGAGTTCGCAACAGCAGTACAAAAAAGCGGAAGCGAAGACTAGCCCAAAGCCACAAGCAAAGCCTTGGGAAAAGGCCAAAACCCTACTACTGCTCGTAGTCTCCTTGCTCCTGAAAGAACTCTTCTTCAGCAGGGTCCATCTCCTCATCTTCGAGAACTGGGGGGGATTATTTATATAGAGCAAGGGTGAGTACGGGAGTACTCAGCAAGTCAAGGGAATGAAGTGTTTGATGCAAGCTTCAAAGGAGGGCTAGTTACTTTTCACATTCAATTTTAGTTTAAGGCGTTTAGAAGTACTAAATGAGTGTTTCTCAATGACATGGACGAGAAAGTGCGTCTCATCCGGCCGAAGCAGTGAAATGTATAAATTGATTTCATCGGCACGAAAGGCTCCCTGCCAATCGTTTACTAAAACCGACTGCACCAACAGCCACAAGTCTAGCATGTCGGCCCGAGAGGCTCCCTACCAATCGTTCATCGACACCGGCTGCACCAACAGCCACAAGTCAAGCACGTCGGTACGAGAGGCTTCCTGCCAATCGTTCACCGACACCGACTGTACCAACAGCCACAACTCAAGCACTGAAAGGGGGTTTCTCACACCAACAGCAGTTCACGAAGTAATCAACAAAACTACGCTAAGGAATCACCTCACATCCGCCCATGACCATGGGCACGGCTGTTCGAACAGTTGTTAACCTCTGCAGAGGGGGTACACTTTACCCACACGACGTTACTAACCCCGGGTCACCCAGCCCGTGCCTCACAGCCACGTCTGGTGACCTTGAGGCTTTCACGACAAGACATTTCGAAAGCCGACTCAAGGTCATCTTATGTCAACGGGAGGGGTCCCACGAACCAACACCAGGTTAGGTCCCAGACCATATTGTGCCAGGAAACCCAGGGGTCCTCCCTGACACCACCCCGACGAATCCACTTGTCCCTTGGCATCAAGATTTCCCTGGCCTAGCTAGTTACTCAGCCAGGGGTGTCCCATATCACCCATGTGGTCATACTTGACATATGCTCGGATGTAATTCCCAAGGAATCGGTCCTTAAGGCGAGAACGGACAGACCGTACCTCCAGTACGTCTCCCGCACCGCGAGTTTTAGAAACTCAATTTATTTTCAAGGCACCGACCCAAATGTCGGGTTTTCCAAGCATTCTGTAAACTCAAGTTTTACACCCCCCAGCAAGCAGCTACAATGTTTTACACACACACAAACGAAAAAACAATTGAGCACCCACAATAGAATGATTATCTACCAAAAAGTCTCAAACTACATAGAGTTTATTTCAATTCAAAAATGATACTAACAATAATAAACTCCTGGAGTAGTCAGTAAAAGATCTGAGGGCAACTACTTCCCGAAGCTGATCATACAAGTAAAATGTCCTCAACCACATACGGAGGATAGATGGTAGTGCAGTTAATTGTACGCTTTTTAATCGTGTACTCTGTTTCTTAAATGAAATAAAGTTTGTCTGTTTTCAAAAAGAGTTGATATCTCCAGCATTTGACGAAATTTGTATTGGTTTTCTTTGATGATATCCTAATATACAGTAAAGACATTGCTACTCATGCAATTCATGTGCAGACCGTTCTACAAATTTTGAGAGCAAATCATTTGTCTGCTAAAATGAATAAGTATGCCTTTGGTCAATCTAAGGTAGAATATTTGGGCTACATTATCACTCAACAAGGAGTAGCCACCGATCTTGAGAAGATTCTAGCTGTCCAGTAGCGGTCCACTCCAACTAATGTCACTCAACTCAAAGGATTTCTTGGCTTGGCATGCTACTATTGAAGATTTATTCTCAACTATGGAGTGATTTGTCGACCCTTATTTACTGCACTGAAAAATAATGGGTTCATTTGGGGGCAGAACAACAACAAGCTTTTGACACCATTAAGCAGAAATTGAGCAATGCACCTGTATTAGCCCTACCAAAATTTTCCATTCCTTTTGTCCTAGAGACTAATGCCAGTGCTCAGGGCATAGGTGTTGTTTTGATGCAACAGGGCAAACCAATTGCTTATTTCAGTAAAGCAATAGGTCCTGAGGCACAGGCAATCCTGGAAGCATTGAAGAAGTGGAAACATTACTTTATGGGGTCATCTCTCATTATCAAAACTTATCAAGCCAACCTCAAATACATTAATGTACATCCGAAGGTATCCAGCACAAACTCTTAGTCAAGCTGCTGGGATACAACTACAAAATTGAGTATAAAAAAGGGAAGGAAAATAGAGCAGCAGATGCTCTTTCTCGCAGGCACCATGTCTCATCTGAACTGATGGCTACTGCAGTGGTGATACCTCAATGGATCACTGAAGTATTGCATAGCTATACAGGGGATCAGAAGTGTAAAGACTAGGAAACTAAATTGAGTATTGATTCTCAAGCACAACAACATTGTACATTGGCTGGAGGCATTCTGAGATATAAGGACAAAATATATGTTGGGGAGGGCAGTGATCTCAGACTTCAATTGAAGCACAAATTTCATGGTTCTGCTCTTGGTAGACATTCTGGGGAAAGAGCTACTTATCAACGCATTAAATTGTTTTTTATTGGCCCGGTATGAAAAGTGATATCATTGCTTTTGTCAAAGTGTGCCTAGTGTGCCAAAAGAACAAATTGAGCACACACTGATTCCTTTATTGCTACATCCTCTGCCAATCCCTGAGACAACATGGACACATATTACCATGGATTTCATAGAAGGGTTGCCAAAATCAGAAGGGAAGGGTGTCATTTGGGTCATTGTTGATAGATTTACAAAATATGCCCATTTCATTGCCTTAAGTCATCCTCAAGTTTGAATCAATTCAAGGAACATTTCTACAAACTCCATGGCCTGCCATCTATTATTGTCAGTGACCATGATAGGATTTTCAACAGTCAAGTCTGGCAGGAGGTCTTTGCAAGAGCTGGAGTTAAACTACACATGAGTACAGCACATCATCCTCAAACTGATGGGCAATCAGAAAGGGTGAATCAGTGCCTTGAGAATTATCTACGTTGCATGACATTTGCCAAGCCAACTAAATGGAAATCTCTGCTGGCACATGCTGAATGATGGTATCACACAAATTTTCATACCTCCTTGGGCATGTCTCCTTATCAAGCATTATATGGCATGAAACCACCACTCATGGCTGAGCTCTTCCTTCCCTCTTCAGTTACTGACAGAAATCTCAACAAAAATGAAGTTCGAGCAGCCCTTTTTGACATTATCAAGTCTAATCTCCATAAAGCTCAAGCTCAAATGAAATACTTTGCTGATCAACGAAGAAGTGAACGCACCTTGGAACTAGGAGATATGGCCTATTTAAAAATGCAACCTTATAGACATAATTCTCTTGGTTTACACCGTTCTTTGAAGTTGCACTCCAGATATTATGGCCCCTTCAAAGTACTGGAGAAGGTTGGGTCAGTGGCATACAAATTATTGCTCCTTGAAGGCTGTCAAATTCACCCAGTCATTCATTTGAGTCAATTGAAAAAACATGTTGGGCCTAAGGCTGTGGTGGAAACTGGATTACCACTCGTTGACAAAGATGGCAATGTGCTCACTGAACCAGTCGCAGGTATGGAGCGTCAGCTCATTCCTCGCAACAATGAACCGGTTGTTCAATGGAAGATTCGTTGGGCTAATCTTCCAGAGGAGGCTACAACCTGGGAAGACGCCTCTTTCATTTCCAAGGTCTTTCCTTCATTTTCGCCATGAGGACATGGGTCTTCAAGGAGGAGGGTATTGTCACACTCTGAATGTCTGAAGAAACACTTTGAAAGTCTGAAGAATTGTAAGTTGAAGATTGAATGAGAGAAGAGAATGAATGGACGGTGGAGATGAAGAGATAATGGTTCGCTGAAAGCTTAAGTGAGATCGTGTGGCTAAGATTCGTTCTGAATGATCTACAACTCTCCTTCTTGTCGTACTGTTGTCATCACCTATTTTGTCTGTAGCTTGGCGCACTCCATATAAGCCTGTGAGTAGTTTAGATCGGGATCGAACTTTTGAAACCCTAATTTACTTTCCCTTTGTCTTGCGACGTCCAGTTTATGTTCTTGTACTGTCCTCGTTCAATTTTAGTGCAATTCCAGTACTTTCCTTCCGAATAGGTAGCTATTTAGCCCCAATTTCTGCATTTGCTTTGTTTTCTCTATTTCTTTCTCTGAATTTCTGAGCGAGGCATCACAGTCGGGCAGGCACGGCCACGGCGAGGGACAGCGCAGGGGAGCACAAGTCCTTAGTAGTTGACTTCCAGTCGGCTCAACCATGAGCCTAGAAAGATTTTGCTGAGGTGCAGTCAACATTTCGCGACACCCTCACCAAGAAGCCTATCACACCTGGTGATGTATAGGGTGGTGAAACAGAGCACACGAAGGCAAAGCAGGGCAAGGTGGGAATTCAGAAGGCGCCAACTCGCAAGTGAAAGTGGGAGAGAACTAGGTTATATCTCGTGTGCGTCTGTCTGGCCAGGAGGCATGTTGCATGTGTGATTGAACTATATAAAAACCGATAAACGCTTGAGAGGAAGGTATCAAATATGAAAAGAAGCAAAATCCCATCCTCACTCTCCAGATTCTTTCTTCCTGCCCAATCCTCTTCTTCCTTCGGATTCAAACCTCGTTGGCAATCAAATTGCCGATGAAGTCGGGTTACGACAGTGTGGTATTAGAGCCGTTCCATTCCAGCGTTGTCCCTCATATTCTCTCGACCTTTGATCGGTAAAACCTGTGGCCAAGTTGGTGATCCTCTTCGGGTTGATCTACCGTAAATCTCGTGTTTGGTTCGATTGGGTTTGGAGCAGGGCGTGCAGGTGTGGCAGGTTGTGGTGGCCATGGATTCCATGGAGGAGAGGCTACTCGAGGCAATGAAGTCAATGGAGGCGAAGGTGGCGGGGTTGGATGACATCGGCAGGCACTTGGAGCAGATTGACATCAAGTTGGAACTACAAGGGGAGCGTCTGGATCGTGTTCAAGCTAAAGTAGATCTATCCATGACTTCGCTGGGGCAAGTTCAAGTGGATCGGACTCAAGTGGCAAGGGCGCTTAAGGCGGTGGCCACGGCTCCTTCTCCTCCAGTGCCGACAACACCAAATCATCCACCAGGACTGCTTCTCGCAACTCCACGAGGAGGGTCGTCGACGGTGACTTCGTCGGCACCACCACCACCACCAATTCAGCATCAGGTACTTGTTAACAGCAAAATTTGGTAAAGATATGCCAACAATTAAGATTGAATCCAAGGCGGATTTGACGGAATAAGACGGTTTCCAAGAACAGACAGCGCATCGGCTGGGTCCGTATCGGTCGATATGGAATCGGACTCGGCAGCCGATACGGGTAACCTGAATCAGACTCGGCTGAGCCGATACGGGTAGCCTAGTTTCGTGTTGATTTCGGAGAAGGGCTTGAAGATATTGCCAACCAGGAATTGAGTCTAGATAAGGCAATTGTATCTATTGATTAAGAATAAGAGTTAGTTTCCTTTTTGTAATATTGTGGTAAGCATCCACCTAGGACTTGTTTGTTTAGTCAAGTTGTAAATAGTGTCCGACAAGAATAAGGTCTGTATGAACGGATATAAATATAAGCCTGAGTTATTGTAAACAAGAACAACAGTTCAATAAACACTTTCGGCGCATCGCCAAAATTTTCTCTTTATTTTTCGACGAGTTCTTGCTTCGAGTTGGGCATCGATTTCGATCTTCAGCTAGAGGTATGGCTTCTTAAACTACCATATAACTTAGCTAATCTAAATCAATGACTCGATTTAGCCGTATCAGCCAGGCCTTGTTTAAGGTTTTGTCGATATCGGCCAAATCAGTTAATTGGCTTAGATTAGCTAAGGTATCCACCACCTTAAAAAACATTCAAAGACTTGATTGTCTAGATATCATGCATCTTTTTACACTTTGTGTTGCATCAGCCTTAGTCCTAATTAGAATCATGATATCTAGCATGTCTCTTATTTGAAATAGGGGTAGCATCGGAGTTTCAGCCGATCTTATCTGATATAGCTATTTAGTCTTGTTTAAATTCTTTTAATCACGCTTTTCATGCTATATTCACCCCTTATACAAGGATATAACTTTAGTTAAATATATCCAGCTTAACTCGATATACTTACCTAGATTGATATTCTTGTATAAGGCTGTATCGGAGTATTAGCCGATACGGTATCTACTTTTGACCTAATTATGATTTCACTGGCTATAATCTAATCTTTGCCTATAGATTATGCATTTAAGGCCGATGGAGCATATTTAGGGTTTGCTTAACATTATTTTTCCTATACCTCACAGCCGATTTGGTCAGATCGCATCGGCTAGGTCCATATGGTACGTCATCGGCTTATCGGCCTATTGGCTATCATATATCTAACTCATTTTATTATATATCTTGTTGGTTGCAGGATCAAATCAACTGGCATGCCCTGAACCCGTTTTTCTAAGATTTGGATCTGCACTGGAGTGAAACAAATCTCTTAGGCTGCCGTGTTTTCACATCAACAGTACTGCATTATCAACACCATCGTGTTGCTCGGGAGTATGGGGATTCAGTCTTAAGGAAGAATTGGACACCTAAGACGGATTTTTCGAAATTTGATGGTACTGATGTTCATGTGTGGGTAGACAATTGTGAGACATATTTTGCCTTTTACCAAATTGCGGATGGCTTTAGAGTGTCAGCAGCAGCTTTGAATATGGTTGGGGATGCCGCTCACTGGTACCATGTGTGGAAACAAGAGGTGGGTTGGCCAGAGTGGTATCAGTTAAAGTTAGCTGTCATTGGGGATTTGAGGTCAACTTGGAATTGTTATTGTTAACACAAACTGGTACTATTTCTGAATATAGAGCAAAATTTAATCAGTTGGTTTATCACATTCCTCTGTATGATCCCACTTGTGAAGGTTCTTTCCTTATTTCTCATTTTATGATGGGTTTGAAAGAAGAATTGAGATCTTTTGTGCAAGAATCAGTGAATCAGGCTTATTTGGTGGCATTGGCTCATGAAGGTTTGGTAAAAGTTAAGAAAACCTTTCATAAAAAGGAGGGTGGCACTTTTAAAGGAGGAGATAAACTGAAAATGTCTACGGGTGAGTTGTGGAAGGCTCAGCAGTTGAGGGATTATAGAAGAGCTCAAGGTCTTTGCTTTAAGTGTGGAGACAAATACACTCCTGGTCACACCTGCACTAAGACTGAATCACCTTAGTTGACAGCACTAGAGCTCCAGGAGTCTACTGAATTGTTGTTAGATGAAGTTTTGGATGCTCTGGCAGCTAGGGATTCAGTAGAGGAGGATGTTTTTTTATCACTCAATGCAATGGCTGGCACTAGCAACTTGACAACTATGCAATTGAGAGCTCTTATTGGTAATCAAGTGGTCTTAATTTTGGTGGATTCTGGTAGTTCTCATAGTTTCATTAATACTGAACTCTGTCATCGTCTGAATGTGACCACTGAATGTATTCCTCCTACTTCTGTGAAAGTGGCTAATGGGGATTTGCTCATTTGTGATTCTCAAGTTTCTCGGTTAAAGTGGTGGGTCCAAGGGTTCAGTTTCTCTTTTCCTCTGAAAGTACTTCCTCTTGGAGTATGACATTGTCTTGGGCATGGATTGGTTGACTCAATACAGTCCTATGCAATGCAAATGGGTAGAGAAGTCTATTCAATTTGACTATTAAGGTACCAGTGTAACACTGCACGGTTTGAAAACATTTACTCCTCAACCTCCTACTGAAGCATCTTCTGATCAGATTATGAAGTGGTCTTCTGGCAATGATATTTGGGCATTAGCTGTACTTGAACCATTGATTGATTCCACGACTACACCTGTTGACCTCCATCCTGATATTCAGTCCTTGCTCACATCTTATCAGTCAGTATTTCATACTCCTTCTGCTTTACCTCCACATAGAGAATTATATCATGCTATTGCTCTGAGTCCAGCAGCTATTCATGTGAACTCTAGACCCTATAGATACTCTCCTGCCCAAAAAGATGAAATTGAAAGGCAAGTGTCTGAAATGCTTGCTTCTGGGATGATTACTCATAGTTGCATCCCTTTTGCTTCTCCAGTTTTGTTGGTTAAAAAGAAAGATCATACATGGAGATTTTGTGTGGATTATAGAAGATTGAATGCTCTCACTATTAAGAACAAGTTTCCTTTGCCCATTGTGGATGAGTTACTTGATGAATTGGCTGGAGCACAGTTTTTCTCTAAACTGGACTTGAGAAGTGGGTATCATCAGATTAGGATGTTGGAGTCTGATGAACCTAAAACAACATTCAAAACCCATCATGGGCATTATCAGTTTGGCTTAACAAATGCCCCAGCCACATTTCAATGTTTGATTAATTCCATTTTCGCTCCCTTCCTCAGGAAATTTGTTTTGGTTTTTATGGATGATATTCTGATATATAGCAAGTCGTTTCTAGATCATTTGGAACACCTTGAGTTAGTCGTGAAGTTGTTACAGCAACATCAACTGTTTGCTAAAAGGTCTAAATGCTCCTTTGCTGCTACTCAATTGGATTATTTGGGACATATCATTGCTGCTACCAGATGATTGTTTGATTCATCTTGTGTTTCATGTGTCTCAACTGAAGCAATTCATCTCTAATCACAAGCCAGTTTTCTCTGACTTACCCACTCCGATTCAGTGGACATCGAGGAAACACTTGAACAGGCGCATGGTGAAAAAAGGAAATGCGGCGGCGGTTCAAGTGTTGATTCGTTGGGGCTTGTTACCACTAGAGTTAGCTACTTGGGAGGATTATGATGTGGTTCATACTCGCTTTCCAAATGTGATCGCTTGGGGACAAGCTCCATCTCATGGGGGCGGCAGTGTCACACCTGGTGATGTACAGGGTGGTGAAGCAGAGCACGCGGGAAGGCAGAAATTCAGAAGGCACCAACTCGCAAGTGAAAGCGGGAGAGAACTGGGTTATATCTCGTCTGCGTGTCTGGCATGTGGGCTAGGAGGCATGTCGCGTGCGTGATTGAACTATATAAAAACCGACAAACGCTTGAGAGAAAGGTATCAAATATGAAATGAAGCAAAATCCTATCCTCCCTCTCCAGATTCTTTCTTCCTTCCCAATCCTCTTCTTCCTCCGAATTCAAACCTCGTCGGCGATTAGATCGCCGGTGAAGTCGGGTTACGACAAAGCCCGACACTAATATCGCTCATCGATTCATGAAATTTCTCCAGAGGTGAGTATATTTTCCTTTCCTTCTTTTCCTTCACCCTTGCTAGATGACTCGTGTGGATGCTTGGAATGACCATACCTTGTCTTGTGAGAGATCTCTGTTTATGTTTGATGTTATTGAGTCTGCTGCCTAGGTGTTATTATGCGGTTCTGGTATATGTTTGCTTATTAGATTCCTGGCCTTGTCTTGGTTTCAATTTCTAATTTGCTCCTGTCATTGACCACTAGTTAGTTTTTGAGGCATGTTTCTATCCCTTGGCATGCCCATCTGATACAGCTGCTCACCTAAGTATATATTGTCCTCCTACATGGAAACACCTACATGTTCTCATCTTCATCAGAATGTACATGTAGTAGAGTTCACAAGCTCCATCAAATGGCTTAATGAATTGTCAAAATTGTACCAGTAGAGTCCAAAAGGTCCATAATTTAGCTTAATGAATTTTCAGTGGTTCATCACCTATTTCTCTTATTTGATTGAGTATGTGAATTGCCATGACTACCTTGCAATTGAGTGCAAGTGATTCCTACGAGCACATGACGTCTGAGGAGACCGATGCATATTTTGTCAATTCCATGTTTGGAAACCTTGAATTTGAATTTCATTTGTGATGTATAAATTGTAAATTTGAATATGCTTGAATTCTGTGCATTAGAAATTTTCATGTCTGCATTGTTGTGGTGTTAATCTAGAAGTAAACATAGAGTGTATGTTGAAATAGAAGAGAAAAAGAAATAGGGGTTGTTACTGGAGTTGGACACATTTTTAGGTCCTCAACAAATGGAGGCAGCCCCCATATGGTCTTTGGGGGTTGTACAATAGGGGCTATTGCTGGATATGCTCTTAGGAAACATCATTTGATAAGTTCCATTAGCCTGCATCTTTGTTCTCCACTCCCAAAGTTTTGATGTATCTAGACTAACCATGTCTGAATTTTCTTTTGAGACACTATCATTTATTGTATTGATTGTGTTATTTTTTTAGGTACACTGCAAAATATGATCTACTGACGTACTATGCTGCTGAAGCTAAGGCTATAATTTCAAGGAAAGGTTCTCACCATAGATTCTGGGTTAGTTTTGACCATTTAAAAGAAGTGGATAGGAGCCTAGCATTCAAAATATGCAATGACATAAGGAGGTCAGTATGCTAGATAGGCTATAGTAACTCAAAAGGTCTAGCATGTGCATCGTCCTGCTTTGATTGCTAACAACAAAAAATTCTCTATTTTAGGTTGCTTCCTATGCTTACACAAGTGGTTTGTCAGTTCTTTTTGAATTGTTGTGTCCAAGATGACGAAACCGATGAAACCCTTGAAGAAAAAGTCAGAAAACATAAGGCTGACATTGAAGACAAAGTGCAGCTAGGTTTTGTTAAGATACCAAACATGTAGGCAATTGATTTTTTTAAAAAAGAACTTTTGAGCAAACATGGAGTGTAGTTATTCATATTGTCCTGATTTATGTATGACTTAACATACCCACATGCTCAGATTGACAATTGATAGTGACGTGTTAAGTAAGATTTGATAATCACTATGTTTTTGTAGATGTTGAGATTTAGATGAGATGAGACGCACTTGTCGTGATTTATGTATATTCAGGTTGGTCGATAGTCGACGTGTAAAGCTTATAATTGTTCGAACAGAATCTCTGTGTGGTTAGTCATGCAAGGCAGGATTCAAACCGCAGATACCGAGAAGAATGAATTGGCATGAAGAACCAAATCGCAAGCTGTGCGGGGAGGGGGAGATGGTGAAGTAGATCATCTATAATTTTCATTTGCTTAGTGTAGACCCCTATTTTTACAACAGGAATCATTCGTGTATACTGTATCATTTCCCTGGATCAAGTAGTCTGGTACACATGAACTCATAGTTGAAATACCAATTGCGCATACACAAGTGTCGGATACGAATTATTACAACAATAGGTCCGAAAGCAATAGTCTTAGAACAAGGGACCAAACGATCCGGAATACATCCAAAAACAGAAATAGATAAGGCAACGGATTAGAGGCGGCGGCAACGCCATTGCCACAGGCAACGACCGTAACTAAGACCTATTGAGCACCATCGTCATCGGCCACCTCCTGGTAGTAGGCATATGGATCCTTCGAAGCGTCATCTACGACTTCTGGTTGAGTTGTAAATTGTAAGGGTGAGTACCAACCGTACTCAGCAAGCCACCACAACAACAATGCATATGATAGAGAATATTTCAAGGAATGGCTTAGGTTCTTTTGCGTAAAGCAAGTTTTGTAAATCTTTACACAAGGCTAAGACCTAGCATAGACTGATCAAATTTTAATACCATAGTTCATTAATCAATGACGGTTCTGTCCATCATCCATTGTGATCCCAAGGATGGCTTCCTGCCATTGGGTCGTCATGGTTTTCTGGGGTCTACCCCTTCTCGCCTCCCGAGAAGTGGATCTACTAGCATAAAAATCATCATGCAACATCCCATCCCAATCAGTTTAAAAATTTAGAGTCTAGCCAAGTGTAATACACGTCCCGGTGCTCAATAACCGCGAGCACGGCTATTCAAATAGATTTAATTTACTCACACTGCAGTGGATATACACTTTACCCGTACTCCGTGACTGCCCAACGCATGAGTCTTGTCCCAACACATGAGACACGTCACGGCAAAGCATTTCAATAACCTCACATTGACAGTACCCGCTCCATAAACTTGCATCCTCATGCACTCTAGGCGTTATGAGTTTATAGCGGTGACAGGAGTTCTGACGCTCCTGGGAAAGGAAGACTTACACATGCATTAAGTTATAAATAAGTTTAGGTTTACACATAGCGGTCCTACCAGTGGCAACCCCACCGTAGGCCCCCGTCTCTCATACACATCAAGAAGACCACTATGCATGGATACTACATCCGCTCAGCTATTTACTCCGCTAGGTCTATACCCATTCGAGAAGTACGGTTGTACGGGGGTCGTTTCATGCTTAGCTTCATAGCTCGGTCCTTAACTGACCAGGGTCGGCACTTGCCTTTACTGGACACCACCCAAGTCCTCTAGCCGCCCTGGTCAAAAACAGTTGTTTAGTTTTATTTTTCCTTTCGCAAACCATGTCATCAATGTCATGGCAATGTGGCGCTCATGTCTCCACATCCGCATCTCAACCACCTTCCCAAAGGTAGTTGCCCATGCATAAAGCGTTTTGATAAATATGAATGTGCATGATTCTAAAGTAGCATTGCTAAGTATTGACAAATATCAACTAAAAATACACGATATTATGGATGACAAAGATTTGGATGGATAATCAATATCAAAGGCATGGCATATAGCAAGGTAGGGCATTCACATATATTCATATAGCATGCAAAATTTATTTTAAATCCAAAATAAGTTCGCAATTGGTTCAACATGCTCGAAGTCCTGCAGATCTTGATCCTCGCTCGGAATCGCAACTCCCTCGGGGTCTAGAATTACGTGCGAAAGAAATTAATTTGAATTCAATTAGATTCAAATAAAATCCAGTAAAATCCAATTAAAAAATCGAGCGCGAGCGTCGAATTTCGTTATCGATTCTAATATTTGCGAAATAGTACTATTCTGATTTTAATCCGTTTGTCCTAAAATATTGGCGTTAATTGATTAAAGTATTTTCCCATTTTAGTTTACTCGATTCCTAATAAATCCGCTCTCTAATTAGATTCCGATCATAATTAACCCTAATTTCTATCATATTTCTATCATTCGCAAAGTAAATAAATTAATAAATAAATAACTAAGTAAATAACTAAATAAATAACCAATTAAATAAATAGCCACAATTTATTTTCAAGGAATTTCCAAAAATTCATCTATGTTTAATTCTCCAACTATTCTATACATACATATATATATAAAAAAATTAAATTTTTCCCGATTTTTCCTAAATTTCCCCTTTTTCTTTTATTCTCTTTTCTTTTTCCCTTTTCTTTCTTTCCTTTCTCTTTTTCTTTTTCCTTTTTCTTCTCACCTCTCTCCCTCTCCTCTCTCTCTGCCTCTCTGCCTCTCCCTCTCTTTCTTTCTTTTCCTCGCTCTTTTTCTCTCTTCTCTCTCTGGGCCTCTCTCTTTCTCTCTGCCTGCAGGCGGCGGCCGACGGAAGAAGGGGCGAAGGGCTTACCGGCGGCGGCAAGGCGGCAACGGAGTAAGGCGGCGGTGGCGTGGCGGCAGCGAGGCGACGGTTCGGCGAAGGGGGAAAAGGAAAGGGGGAGGGCAGGGAGAAAAAGGGGAGGGAGTGGGGGGTGAGGCGGGGAAGAAGGGGAGGGGCTTTATAGGGCGGGGAGGAGCGGTCGACGGTGGCGGATGGGACGGTGTGGCTCAGGGCGCACGGCGGTGATGGCGACGGCGCGAGGCGCGAGGTGGTGTAGCAACGTCGCGGGGCGAGAGGCGGCGTAGCGATGCGGCGATGGCGACGACGCGCGGCACAGCAGCGCGCGGAGATGCGACGGGCGACGACGGGACGGCGCGAGGCGTGGCAGAGGCGGGTGGCAAAGGAGGGGAATGGCGATGGGACGGCGTACGCGCGGGGTAGGGCGCGAGGCGGCGCAGCAGCGGCGGGCGGCGATGGGACAGCGCAGCAGCGGCGGCCGGGCGTTTAGCGACGGCGACGCGCGCGGGGCACTAGGCTCGGCGCGGCGCAGGTGGCGACGGGACGGCTAGGGTCTAGATTGAACACCTAGGGGGCAATGAACAGTACTTTTTCTTATTTTTGCAAATTTGGTTGATTTCCAATTAAAAACTTGTCCCAAAAATTCAAATTTTCACACAATTGAATTTTACTCAATATTTGTGTCATTCCAAATTAAAGATTCACCCAAGATTAATATCACCCATATTTTATATATATTTATATATGTAGATATATATATATATATATATATAATTTCCTATTTTAAGGTATAAATTTATACTATCCAAAATAGAAAACTTGCTTATGATAGTCATGTCGATTATTTTATTTGCTACCAATCTTGCTTAAAACTTATTTCAATTTATTTTTCTTAATTATTTATTTAGCCGATTTCCTTTTAGGGTTTATTCTTAATTAATTCTTTATACAATGTTTAATTTAACTCTGCAAATAAAGATTCAAATAAATGGGCAATTAAATTTGGCATGATGCAAATTTGATTTTAAAGTTTTTGAAATCTCGCGTTTTAGGGTTTCATTTTCGTCGGTCGAATTTTCAGGGCGTTACACCTAGCCACTTGATTTATGTGGATTTGTATGAGGTTCTGGGCATACTTAATTGGCGAAAAACAAACATCTTAATACACACACTCCATCTGTTTCGTTAACACCAAATTAGTTTCATTAAATCTAACATTAAATATGTTTTTTTAGTATGTGTGGCGCAAAAAAATATTGCTATGTGTTGTCGATTGACAAACGCGTCTGCCAAAAGGCAGACTTCACTCAATTATGTGAAAGATATAAATGGGAAATATATTAATTTCTTAAAAATTTGAATTCCCTATTACATATACCTTCGGGTCTATTTATAGGTTTACAAACCCAGATTTAGAGCCCTAGGGTTTTTTTTACTCAGGAATTGACTTAACCGTCCTTATGACAAGAACATTTACAAGGTTACACAAGTCTTTTAGCCCATCTAGCTAGCCCATGAGCTCTAAAGGCTTCCTCCTAGGCTGCCTATTGGGTCTCTCGGAACAATAGAACTAGCTAGGGCACAAACACTCCATCTGTTTCGTCGTTTTGTATTATGAGATGTTTTTGATTTTTTTTCTTAAGTCAAACTCATATAAATTTAATCAGGTTTATAAAAAATTATAGCAATTTTTACAACACCAAATTAGTTTCATTAAATCTAACATTGAATATGTTTTTATAGTATGTTTGGTGAAAAAACATATTGCTATGTTTTTCTATAAACTTGGTAGTTCGACTTAGAAAAAGTCAAAACGTCTTAAAATATAAAATGGAGGAGTTTGACTTATAAAATAGTAACATAAGAACGTTTGCAGTTTTGATTATACTTGGAAGCTTTTTGAAGCTTCAGGTGAGGCGCATTCCAATACCTCATCTCTTTTAAAACGAGCCAAATGACTATTTTATCTAGCGAGAATTGCATTATGTAGAGAAAAAGAGTTTGTAGGTGGTTTTTGTTGCGCTAGCAGTTGGGTGGTTCTGCTGTTTAGTTAGAGTTAAGATTTAGGATAATATATTTGGCCCTTGAGTGGCTGAGTTTTTTTTTTTTTTGCCGGGATGACCGAAAGAGGTCATCCGAATCCCCTTTCTTGTACCTTTTTTCCTCCATCTTAACAGCATTCGAGTGGTTGAGTTTTGTTAGCTGGTGTGCCCCAGCGTCTGTGCAAAACTCTTTTACGCTTTCAACAGAACTGTCACTAATTTTTCACGAAAGCACATTTTGTTCAAACGCAAATCAAATAGTGAACCAAATGGATACGATAGAAAAACGTCTGAACTGACTTAACGATTGCATCGGTAACATACACTCTCTAACAAAGACAACATAGCAGAAATAACCTAGACGCCACCCGTCTTGATAAGCAATGCTACCACATCAGTAAAACATGATAAATAACCACTCTTACACATAACCCAACTTATCCTAAGAAGATGTAATCCGGAAACTCAGTTTCCATGGTCCCTCCTTCAGCATCCGGTAGCTTTTGCCCACCGTGCCCTGGCACTGGCAGCACCACATTTGTCACATTGGGAGTTTCGGACCTCTTCTTGCTCGAAGATCCCATTCCCAGCAGCTTCTGTTTTCTCTTTTTAGTAAAACATCATACCAATTTGTTATGTATGGATGATGGATAAGATTCTATGAATAGAGAGCCAATTCGAAACTTCCGGTTCGAATAGACTTACGGAACGTTCCAGTTCGAATAGAAATAACGTGCTCCTCAAGCACGTGAGGAGGATAGATGGCCCAGTTATAGCAGCCAAGTACCAAACCTCCAGCAAGCAGCTAGCTACAATGTTCTTCACACACACACACACCAAAAAAATTGAGAACCCAGAATAAACTGATTATCTACCAAAAAATCTCAAACTACACAGGGCTTCTTTCTGTTAACTTCCAGGACATCCATCCAACATCTAAAGCTCCTGTCAAATTCATGCCTTCTAAAGCTACCTTTTCCTGCGCTTGGAAGACTTCACTGTCAACGTCCTTGGCGCTTCATCAGCCATCTTAAATTCAACATATTGCTCCTGCACAGCCGACCAAGGAAGAGCAGGATTTGTGTTACATATGTTCCGTTTGAAAATAATGCGAGGAATGTAAATCACAGAGTTATCTGCCATTTTGGAGAAGGACAGATACAGACCTCCTCCCACATTCTCTGGAGCTGCAAAAGCTCTTTACAGCATGCCACACACTCAGCATGGTAAGCAGCAGCCAGTTCTTTAATCAAGGCCTTCCTTTTGATTATTCCTATCACTTCAAAACACCATGGCATTATGCACAAGCACAAGCATGCTGGCAACTATTTTACACATGAAAAATGTTTTGTAGAATTTGCAAGCAATGCATCAACAGAACTCAATATATCTCTATCTCTAGTACTATAAAGAGGCCAGTGTACCATGTGAAAATCATGGAGAGTTAAAGCTTTGACATTTCATAACTCACTCATGACAATATACTAGCAAGGTAGCTACATGCATAACATTGTACTTTTATTCAGTATCTGGTAGGATAGGATACCTGCTCCAATCATTTATACAGTCAATTTTTTTGCAATATACTAGACTTACTCCATCCCGAATAAACTGTGATGTTGGTTCAAGAACTACCATCATATGCACATCTCTCAGAAAACTTTATTAGTGAACTGAATTATGGACCAGGGGGCTACGAAAATTGAGGCCATGGCATTTGATAGGATCTTTGTGCATTCCTAGTTGTGCAGATGTTTATTTCCTGTGAGATTTCCAATTTGATTCGTGGCGAATAGTTAGCCAATACTAGTTTACAAACCCTGAACCCTGTAAAGCAATCAGTATGAGTCGTGTTTTGTTATACTCTAGTAGCGAATAGGACTAACCAAACCTAGAGCACGAACGCAAAAGGTAACAAAAATTAAAGGTGCGTGAGAGAGAGAGAGAGAGAGAAAGAGAGCTGAGAGACCCTTACTTCGGCTGGGATCGAAGTGTTGCTCCTCGGGCTTCTTCTCCCCGTTGGCCGTCGGCTCCCCGCTGCCGCTCGCGCCGTCCATGGGATGGGAGGCGAAAGAGCGCAGTGGTTAGGGCTTTGCTTAGATCCAACCGAACAAGCCAACACCCAGAAAAGGGGAAGGTGACCGAGCCGAGAGGAATACTACAAGAGATTGACCTCCTGTTGCGTCTGGCGCCTGAGGTTCTTTGGCTGTCTATTTGTTCGGATTTCTCGCTTCTAGATCGCCGGCGACAAGGGGCTCGCTGGCCGGAGATGTAGACGGAGACGACTGACAATGGCGGCGGACACAAGTGGAGTGGAGGAAGGAACCGTCGAGTACTCGAGTCGAGTCGAGTAGGAAAGGAAACAAACACAAAAAGTATATGGGCCTCTCAGCCCGGCCCATTTACAGTTTCGCTTAAGCCTCTTCAGCGTAGCGGCCCAACTACTACTCTTTCTCATTACACTCCGAGGGGAACTCTTCTTGCTCGCCACCGCCGCCGCCGCCGGCGAAGGGGGTCGATCGGATGGGGACGTCGGTGCAGGTGACTCCGTTAAGTGGGGCGTACGGTGAGGGCCCCCTGTGCTACCTGCTCGCCGTCGATGGCTTCCGCTTCCTCCTCGACTGCGGCTGGACCGACCTCTGCGACCCCTCCCACCTCCAACCCCTCGCCAAGTACGCTACACGCTCACTTCCACCATTTTCGCCCTAACTCTCCTCTTGGCTAGTCGGGGTCAGCTGCTTTGGTGCTAGTCTTTCTCCTTTGCCGCACGCTGCGAGGGCCACGCGTGAGTTCGGATGGGATGGGGATGCCATATGCCATGCGCACCACCTGCTCGTTCAATTGCCTACACTTGGAGACGGTGAAGGGTTCTCCGCCTCTGCTGTGATTTGGCATCTTAGGGTTATCTGTTTTGCTATGCAACGAATGAGATCGTCGGTTTAGGAGATTAATTTGCTTCAACTGTATTGTCTGAGTCCGACATGATCCTGCATACATACCATGGAGTATTTAGTGATGTGTTGTTTATGTATGACCATTGTTGTGTCCCAAAGATGTAGCTTGAGTTTCCAAATCATGCTTAATATTGCTCTGAAGCTTCTTGTGTTAGTGGGCATTGCCCCTGAACATTTCGTGTGGTTTTATATGGAGCCTTCAGTAATTGCTTTGATTTGCTTGAATGGTGAATATGTATCTTAAGGCAATTATAGGGTACCATGATCAAGGCAAATTTTTGCCTCCCTGTAATAGATAGCCTGCTTTCAGGTTGAACTCTGACTCATATTTATATTTAATTTTCTATGGTGAATAAACTTATTCTTGTTTGTCTTCCTTGATTGTCGAGTAATCATGGCATGGATTTAGTAGCAATCGCCTCCACCAGTTTGGCACTGCCTCAAAATCATGCAAAAGTTCCATTTTAAGCTCCCATGATCTTTGTCGTTCAATTATTCAAATTACACATCTTTAAAGATTGATGGGAACACTGCAACATGTTTCTTTCCAAAATCCGCATGTAATAGTTAGGTAAAAGGCAAACACTTCATGCTTTTTCATCCAACAAATATTACTTATGAATTATGAATTTGATCAGTATTCTTTTTCAGGGTTGCACCAACAATAGATGCAGTTCTTTTGTCTCATGCTGATATCATGCATCTAGGAGCTTTGCCATATGCTATGAAACACCTTGGACTATCTGCACCAGTATATGCCACAGAACCTGTATTTAGACTTGGCATTTTAACCTTGTATGATTACTTTATATCACGACGGGTAAGCTTTCTAGTGTCCATTATTTTCATGGTTGTACAATTAAGGACCTCTTATTTGTTTCATAGCATATAGTGGATCTAACTATTATTTATTCTCCTTTGCAGCAAGTTTCAGATTTTGACTTGTTTACTTTGGATGATATTGATGCTGCGTTCCAAAATGTTGTTAGATTGAAGTACTCACAGAACCACCTTTTGAATGGTCAGTAAACATGCTGTTGACGTTATCATTTTACTTTGCTAAATTACATCCCCTTACATACTATTGATTGGCAGATAAAGGTGAAGGAATAGTTATTGCTCCACATGTTGCTGGGCATGATTTGGGTGGCACGGTATGGAAGATAACAAAAGATGGGGAGGATGTTGTTTATGCTGTTGACTTCAACCATCGTAAAGAGAGGTTAAATCCTTCCTTGTCATTTTGGTTTTCTCTTTAGCAAATAATAACAGCATGTGCTTTTCCAGGCATTTGAACGGTACTGCTCTTGGATCATTTGTACGGCCAGCTGTTCTGATAACTGATGCATACAATGCCTTGAACAACCATGTCTACAAAAGGCAGCAGGATCAAGATTTCATTGGTACAACACTGGACATGTTATTATCGTACCTCTCTATCTCCATCTCTTTTTCAAATGCTTTCAGTTCTAGCATTACTACTCTATCCACACAGCCATGGTTGCAGGTAACAGCCCATGATAATTTTGTTGGAAGCTGTTTTTTACTTATGTTTTCTCCATCAAAGTAGCACTGATGAATATGTCTTCTATTTTCCAAATTTGCAACTTGGACAAAACTTTTTTCATTCCTCAATTATTTTTTAGTGCTACACATTGTTGAGTTCAATAATCAACTATTAATATTTTAGACTCCAAATATATGTTATCGTGTATATGATTTGTTTTAGTTACTGTATGGGACTCCTCTTGATGTCTAATTAACATCCTGTTTCATGCAGATGCATTAGTGAAAGTTCTAACTGGTGGTGGTAGTGTGTTACTGCCGATTGATACAGCTGGTAGAGTCCTTGAAATTCTTTTGATATTGGAGCAGGTGAAATCTTGAAGTTCTTGTTCTCGTACTGTATTATTTTGTTATGTCGATGATATGCTCACCATTTGTCTTGATTTATTGCAGTACTGGGCTCAACGGCATTTGATCTACCCTATCTACTTTCTGACAAATGTTTCTACGAGTACTGTTGATTATGTCAAGAGTTTTCTTGAATGGATGAATGATTCAATCTCAAAGTCTTTTGAACACACTAGAGACAATGCCTTCCTATTAAAGTACGAATGATTCTTGTTACTTTCCTTTTTTTCAGTTCATCGTTTTGTTTTATTCTGTGCATATTGACATTTGCCATGCATTGCAAGCCTGAAGATTCATGATGAGCTTATTTTACATTTCAATAGCCCAATAGACATGTTTCCTCTATTACTTTCTCCATATGGAGTCACATTTATATTTTATCTCATTGGGTTGTCCTGTTATTACAATACTGTATTATCAGAGCCAATTCAACTGCCTCTTTTCCTGAATCAGTGCTATACTATTGTTTGTTTATAAACTTCATATATAACTTTCTTAAGAGCGATATTTATATGATTGTTTTGTTTAGTTTCTACAACTTTTGCTTTTTCTGTGTTGCAGATGTGTTACACAGATAATAAACAAAGATGAGCTTGAAAAGCTGGGAGATGCACCAAAGGTTAGAGTAACATTTATTTCCTCCATACTGTCGGAAATGTGAATTTAACAAACATTTAGCAGGTGGTTCTAGCATCCATGGCAAGCTTGGAGGTTGGCTTTTCTCATGACATATTTGTTGATATGGCAAATGAAGCAAAGAATCTAGTACTTTTTACTGAGAAAGGACAGGTAAATCCATGTACGCAATCTATCTAGATGGTTTACTTCTTTCTCAGCACATACATTCAATAACTAGCTACATACAAACCATTATAGCTTCAAACCTGTAAGTGACAAGTAGTCCAACACCTTGAAGGGGCCTTAGCAAATTGATTGCTACAACCTACATGAAACTTTTAAAATTCATGTAAACGAAATGAATCTTGATGATGAATCCAAACTTTCGTCATGTTAACCATACCCTCTCTGTCTTCATGTTCCATAGATTTGTGTATTTGCAAAAACTGATCAAACATTTGTATTGATCTCACTCAGCAAAAGAATTCTAGCATCATATATCTATGTTCTACAACGATCTAATTACAAAGTATCCCATTCCAGTTTGGGACACTAGCTCGCATGCTCCAAGTAGATCCACCTCCAAAAGCTGTAAAGGTCACTATGAGCAAGCGAATTCCTTTAGTTGGTGATGAGCTGAAAGCTTACGAAGAAGAACAAGAACGGATAAAAAAGGAGGAAGCACTAAAGGCCAGTCTAAACAAAGAGGAGGAAATGAAGGCGTCTCTTGGATCAAACACAAAGGCTTCTGATCCCATGGTTATTGATGCCAGCACATCTCGAAAACCATCCAATGGTATAGCAAGGCTGTGCTTGTAAGACCTTTACGATCTGATGCAATATATTATATGTGGTTAACAACCTTCTTGGCTCTATGGTTCCATCAGCTGGTTCACAGTTTGGTGGGAATGTGGATATTCTCATTGATGGATTTGTCCCTCCATCATCAAGTGTTGCTCCAATGTTTCCTTTCTTTGAAAATACTTCTGAATGGGATGACTTCGGTGAGGTTATCAACCCTGAAGACTATCTGATGAAACAAGAAGAAATGGATAATACTTTGATGCCCGTAAGTTTGCTTATGTACTTTTATCTTTTTTACTATCGGAACCCTGGCCAGATGGTTTAATTTTGCCTGGAGCATATCAGCCAACTATGTTTAGGGTTTTCTTTCTTGGAACCTGAAAAAACTTGAAATGTCTATAAAATAAACTTGAATGTCAATGTTTCACTCTAGGTTGTTGAGTTCATGAATTGTTTACAGGGTGCTGGGGATGGTATGGATAGTATGCTTGATGAGGGCTCAGCACGCCTACTCCTTGATTCTACACCATCAAAAGTTATTTCCAATGAGATGACTGTAAGTTTTTTTTCCCATTTACTTCATTTAGTCTATCTGTTCACATGTTTCTAGAAAAATCCTTACTTCTATTTAATTATGATCAACATTTTTAGGTGCAAGTCAAGTGTTCATTAGCATATATGGACTTTGAAGGTCGGTCTGATGGGCGTTCTGTAAAATCTGTTATTGCCCATGTTGCCCCACTAAAACTTGTAAGTGCTGGAAATACCCCTTCTTTTAGCATCCATGATTTAGGATTTAGAATTTATACTTTTTGACACATGATATCTCCTTTTTGGAGCATATATTTTTCTCACATATATAGCTTGTCCTTTTTCAACAAAAAATTAGTTTGAAATTCCCTAAACCTATTTACTGATTATTATTGATGCCCTTGAGCTATGGAAACCATTTACAAATACAATTATTTACATTTCCATTTATTTCTTGAGGGTGAACATGTCATCACATACTGAAGCTCCTGTCACATTTTCAGGTTTTGGTTCATGGATCAGCAGAAGCTACTGAGCATTTAAAAATGCATTGTTCGAAGAACTCAGACTTGCATGTTTATGCTCCTCAGATAGAAGAAACTATTGATGTGACATCAGATTTATGTGCTTACAAGGTCTATAACATTTATGTTAACAGCCAAACTCTTATTATGTGTGACGGGCAGGCGATGTCTGATGCTGGTGTCCAATTCTTATATGATGACTTAAACAACATGAGGCAAACTGAATAGTTGCCATTTACCAATCACTTTTACTGCACTATCACTGTATCATATATTTCCATACATACTCAAACTTATTCACTATCTTTGTGATTTCAGGTACAACTTTCGGAGAAGTTAATGAGCAATGTTATTTCTAAGAAGGTAAGAGCATTGGTTTCCTCCTTCACTATTAATGTATTTTATCCTTCAACTGGCGCTAATAAATCTCCTTGATGTGGACGCTATCAGATGATATAAACTTGAACCAAATTAAGCTATCAAACTGATGTTTTGCTTATAAAGTGAGCCAGATTCCCAGGACCATTCATGTTTCAGTAGTAATAAGATTATAACCAGAAAAGGCAGAACTTATTCTATTGTTGCAAAAATGTAACTTCATATGCAATATGTATATGAACAACCGAGGTCCTTCCAATACAGTTTTGAGAAATGATTGATTCCATACTGGTTACTGGATGGTCTATTCTGTTGCCCTAGTCAGTTGAATGTTTTTCAGCATAAGAAGCCTTTCATGAAAAAATTGTCTGTGAACCAGATACCACAAGCCTGTGATTATTTCTTTTTTTGCCCGTACAACCTTTTTGGGGGCTAACTTGAAACTGCACTTTGTTGTTATGAATTAGCAGTAAGAAAGCACTAACACTGGCACTCTCTGCAGTTGGGTGAGCATGAAATTGCATGGGTAGATGCAGAGGTTGGAAAAGCAGATGACAAGCTTACTTTGTTGCCCCTATCATCAACTCCAGCAGCCCACAAGTCAGTTCTTGTAGGTGATTTGAAATTGGCTGATTTTAAGCAATTCCTGGCAAATAAAGGTTTGCAGGTAAGTTTTCATTTTAAAATATTTTAGTACTGTATAATATTACATTCTTGGATATACTGGCCCTTCACGATTTAGTGTTGAACAGGCATGAGGATTTTACATTCCTATTAGGATATCCTATAAACAGTGGGATGAAATATGTAAATGAGAGAGAGCATGCCCTGACAGTTAGCAACTGTTACTCCCGCTCCCATACAGAACCAGTTGTTAGATGGCTCCTCTTAGGAGGGAAAAAAATTGGGTACACCCCGGGTACACCGTGCGCCGCATGCTCCCCTTGGCTGGATAGACGCCACGTGCACGAACCCTGCATCGTATGGCCACGCGAATGACGCTCCATGGCCAAACCGAGCTGTGAGCCGAGCCGAGCCGAGCCGTGATGTTGTTTAGCCGAGCCGTGTGCGTGGCCGTATGATGAAAAGGTTCGTGCACGTGGCGTCTATCCAGCCAAGGGGAGCACGTGGCGCACGGTGTACCCGGGGTGTACCCAATTTTTTTCCCTTAGGAGTACACTTAATATTGTTTGCATAACTTACTAGTATGTTATAGCTGGAATACCAAAATTGATTAACAAAACTGTTACAATAGGCTAACTTGGAAGCAGATGTTAACCAGTCTGTAAGCATGAGTAACTATAGCTGTTGATACATTCTGAAACCATTGAAATTCAGGGCTAAGAAATTTCTTGCAGGTTGAATTTGCTGGTGGTGCTTTACGGTGTGGTGAATACATCACACTGCGCAAGATTGGTGATGCTGGCCAAAAGGTAAGTAGTGGTGAAGTAGCATCCAGTATATCGATGTGAACATGTTATTGCTATGCTTTGATCTGCTGCAGCTGTTCAAGGACAGCATGCTATACTGATTTCTCATTTCCCTCTTGAAAACCGTTGAATTGGGATTAGTTGTCGCGTAGGTTTCAAGTGGTTTTGTTTGTGAATGTACTGACGTGACTAAACATGGTGTGGGTTGCAGGGCAGCACGGGTTCCCAGCAGATTGTGATCGAAGGGCCCCTGTGTGAGGACTATTACAAGATTCGTGAGCTTCTTTACTCTCAGTTCTACTTGTTGTAAATGTAATGGACCGGACTAGGGCATCTCTTATCTTCTGTATCGATCATCGTGTTGATGTTGTTGTGCAATGAATTGGTGAGTAATCAGTCGGAGGAACCGTTAATTAATTTGTTCCAAGTTGGATCTGAGCGCTAGAATATGCTCTGTTTGTTGCCCTCCCGGTCCCTTTTCAGTTAACTTATTTTAGAGAGTAGTAGACACAAGAGATGTGCTGATGAGACAATTTCAATATATATGTTTTTTTTTGTATATTGTTGCACACTTGATAGTGGTTCATTCCTGAATCCTGATGTTGACTTTCTTACTCTCCAAAACGCTGGACTTGTGCTATTATATATACATAGTAGAGTAGGTGTAGATGGAAAAGAGAAGAAAAGAAAAGAAAAGGATCCAAAGTACGTACGTATACACGAGTAACACGACTTATAGCACAAGTGGAACGCTCTGAATGATCGATATGATGATATTCAAAGAGTGACAATAGAAGCTCTGTCAGGTCGTTTCCTCCTAGTATATGATTCGATCAAGTGGTTCTGTTGGTGTAGTCGCTGCCTTGTGAAAACAGTGCTTATTAGCAGCAGATAGGAGTAGTAAATTATCTTCCCGATCGATCGATTACTCCTCGGCCGCCGGGAACACCAAACAGAGGAAACCAACGGCGAATCCAAGTTATCTCAATCTCGGTCTCAGTGGTGAGTGAGACGGAGGAGTAGGTGATCGAATCATCGAATCGTCAAGGCAGGCATGTCTCTCGCCTGCGGCCTCCCGCTGCTGGAATGCGTCTACTGCCTGGGCTGCGCGCGCTGGGCCTGGAAGCGCTGCCTCCACTCCGGCGACCGCGACAGCGCCACCTGGGGTCTCGCCTCCGCCGACGACTTCGCCCCCGTCCCGCGCCTCTGCCGCCTCATCATGGCCAACTACGACCACCACCCCTGCACCCCCCTCGACGCCCGCTGCGTCGTCCGCCGCCGCACCTACGCCGACACCCGCGGCCGCGTCACCCCCTACCTCCTCTACCTCGACCACCCCAACTCCGACATCGTCCTCGCCCTCCGCGGCCTCAACCTCGCCAGGGAGACCGACTACGCCCTCCTCCTCGACAACCGCCTCGGCAAGCGCCGCTTCCACGGCGGCTACGTCCACAACGGCCTCCTCCGCGCCGCCGCCTGGGTCCTCGACGCCGAGTGCGACCTCCTCAGGGACCTCCTCGCCCACCACCCCGACTACACCCTCACCTTCACCGGCCACTCCCTCGGCGCCGGCATCGCCGCCATGCTCACCGTCGTCCTCCTCCTCAACCTTGACAAGCTCGGCCCCAATCTCCACAGGAGCCGCATCAGGTGCTACGCCATGGCGCCTGCCAGATGTATGTCGCTCAATCTGGCTATCAGATATGCCGACGTTATCAACTCTGTTGTCCTGCAAGTGAGCCCAGCCTCCTTTTGTTTTTCCCCTTCTCAATTCCTGCTATAGTTCTCTCAGTCTTATTCCTGATGACAGGCTCACCATTCCTACCACATGATGCATTCTTCATCTTCTGTCTCACCATATATATGCATATGCTGCTCACAAAATAATTTTCGCTCTTTTTGCTCATCCACAGGATGATTTCTTGCCTCGGACAGCTAGTCCTTTAGAAGACATTTTCAAGTCAATCCTATGGTACATATATTGCCCATGCCCACCAATTTGATTCTAGACTGCTCTCTTGCTTTTACAACAATTCTAGACTGGTCATACAAGACAGCAGTATCATATATATAATTCTAGTCGCATAGACTTTCGCATTTGATTTTCCTTTTACAGTAAATACCACCGCTACCTTTCTGTTTGTTAAGTCCAATTGTCGAGAGAGCTTCCATAAGCGGATCGATCACATATGTGCTCAACCATTGTTTCATTTGCTAACTGATGTAGTTACTTAAACTGGCTTGTGTGGAGCTTATCATTGCCTGAAACTTATGCGATTGCAGAAGATTTCTTGTTGGATGTCTATATAAGAGCTTTGTAGGAACCTAAAGAAGTTGATGCCGTTTACTTGTGATGTTTAAAGTTTTAGAAAGTTTCTCTGTTTATACTTCAGTAACCACAGCTAGTACCTGACTTGACCCAAGCAGTTAGCAGCCAATAGCTGATATGTATAGTATGACTTGAGGAAGGAAAAAGAGGATCTGATGGACAGTGCAAATGCACCAGTGAGTTAGAAAAGTGGAGGTACATTTAGTTTGGGATGGGGTGGTTGATCTGATTTTTCCGATTTTTTCTGTTTCTCTGCTTGTAGCAATGCTATGCAGTAGGTTGGATGTAGCTTCATTTCTACTTCCAGCTTATTGGGTTCAAACAAGTCTAAACTTGGATCATCTTCTCTTCTTGAGCAGCTTGCCCTGCCTGCTGTGTTTCAGATGTTTGAGGGACACTTGCATACCTGAAGATGCTATGTTAAAAGATCCAAGGAGGCTTTATGCACCAGGTCGGATATATCACATTGTAGAGAGAAAAATGTTCAGGTACTCCCTTTTCTTGTTTGTTTGGTGTTTTACAACTCAAAAATATCTTGAGGCCCCTCTTGAAATATATAATTTGCTGACTGTACTGATATTTAAAGGTTAGTGGCTTATTTGGTAGGATTTTGATAGTAGCCAGGTCTATCAGAAATAGAAGCGATGCTATCTATTGTAGCTTTGATTATTAAACTTTGTTGTGCAAAGAGGACGTGCAAATAACATATCATTCCATTCATGCTGTCAGTTTTAAATTATTAATTCAGCTATTTCAAACACTGCTAGCCATGCAGTCAATACTGGAATACACTGATGTCTCATGATATCAAGTATACCATTTAATTTTCCTCGCAAAAAAAAAAGGTATACCATTTAATTTGATCTGGTTTTTCTTGATAATTTATTAATGTTTTGTCTTGTTGAGATTACTACTCTTTGTTACAATGGAGTTTCCAAGCATGATCATAAACAAACTTGTTCCTGAATTCCAGGTGTGGAAGATATCCCCCAGTGGTGAAAACAGCTGTGCCTGTGGATGGTAGATTTGAGCATATAGTTCTTTCCTGCAATGCCACAATGGACCATGCCATTATTTGGATCGAGAGGGAAGCGCAAAAGGCGTTGGATGTAAGGAACCGTATCTTGCCAACCTTAGTTTTGCGTCTATCTTTTTAAGTGGATTACAACTTACAAGCATGCAGCATAGGCGTTTTTATATCCCATTGTGATTGAGACGGCGTCGCTAGATTCATCTTGCAATTTGATGGTGACCATGCCTGTGCATATAAACAGTTGATGCTCGAGAAGGAGAAGACAATGGAGGTGCCATCGGAGCAGAGGATGGAGAGGAACGAGAGCCTACAGAGGGAGCACGTAGAGGAGCACAAGGCAGCTCTGCGCAGGGCCGTGACGCTGTCGGTGCCGGACGCGCGGTCGCCGTCGGTTTACGGCACCTTCGGCGAGCAGCCGGAGAGAAGCGAGAGCTTCCCGCCGGCGTCGGCGATGGCCAGGCAGCGGATGAGCTGGAACGACCTCATCGAGCGGGTCTTCGACAGGGACGAGTCAGGCCACATTGTACTGCGCAGCTCACCTTCTCCCTAGCTGTACATTCCATCCTCTTTCTTCTTCCTTTCCTTCCCCTGGTATGCACCTTCTTCATGTCCTTTTATTTATGTATATGCAACTTCATCTTCTGCTGTTATTTTTTTCTTCCTTATTCATTCAATGGTATCTACCGACGCATTTTTGTTGTCTAGATTTCTCTTGTATATCTGCCTAGTGGTGGGTACGGTTTTTGTTTTACGTCTTTTTGTGCCCAACTTGTATGCTCAGACACTAGAAAGAAGAAAAGCATTTGTTTTCAAGAGGAATTGTAAGGCATTGTTATAAAATATTCATGTAAAGTACGGGGAAAACTCATAGAAATTCTCGGTACTGATGAGCAATGCAATGTTTTGACAGTACGAAACATGCATCTCATACACTGTAGAAAAGAGAAAAAGAAGACACATGTATGTATTGTTGTATACAGCCAAGATCCTCGAGTGGCATTCCACCAACAAATACAAACACATACACCGCGAGAACCTTTGCTAACTCCATTAATGTCGCTTGCTCCATGATAAACATTCATCTTCTTTTGCTTCAGAAGGATACCACCTGCTCACCCAATCCTCATCTCATGACAAATCGAAGATGTCTGCTGCATCGACAGAAATTACACCTGCTTCCAACCTCGGTCCAAATGAAACCATCAATTTGCTGCTTGACAACTCTATGCCAAGGGTATGCTTTACACCATGGAGCCAAACCCTCTATAGCTCAAAAATCAGCTGATAGTGTACTACTACAACCTACGAAACAAAAATGGCATTTCTGTCCCCCCATCATAAGCCATAAGGCTTTGCCAATTGCAATGGCATGTATATATATGTAGGTAAGAACCCTGAACACAACCTATACCTGTAGATCGAGAACTGCTTCACCTGCAAACAAACATGACAAGATTCAAAGTATGAAGTTTACGTCAGGTGGAACCACTGTCAGTAAACATGGTCTACTAAGCCTTACCATGCATTCTCTTAACGAAACGCTCAAATTCCAAAAAATTAGCTCTCTCGAAGAGGACTTTGCTGAGCCTCAGGTACGTGAATCCTAGTAAATGCCTCCCATCTGGATCATTCAGTGGCTTTGCATTCTCCAAAATTTTGTTAAAGCCATCTCTATCGTAGCAAGGCAGAGCATTCTCACTAGCTACTGGTATCCCAGCATCCCATGCAGCATTTAGCACCTGAAAATCGATACATCCAATTGATAAGGCATTGACATAACAGCAAATTAGTTGGTCTCAGCTATACAGAAAAAATACATTAGCCTACTAAGCTGCTACCAAGTAGATGAGAAAGCAAAACAGCAACCATGGCTAGGATGATGGGGAAGTTCCCTACCTGCCATACAAGGCCCTCTGGATCTGCAAAGGCCTCAGGAAATACCTCATGCTGATCCATAGTGCGCAGTTCAACACATGTAAAGTTCAAAGCTGCACCATGTTTTTTCAGTACAGCAGCAATTGAGGCATAACCATCACGGTTGCATGGGTTATAAAACCCAGCAGTTAATTCGGCAGCATGACTGGCAGTTTTGTACCACCAGTGTACACCTGACACCTGTCATACCACAAAGTGTTTTTTTTGGGTTGTTATTCAATCATTCCATTACTTTGTACACCAAGCTTGATGTCAAACCTATAGGATTAGGATGCTGGAAACAGGGATACGTGCCCCCAGAAGTATGGTCAAATACTGAAAAAACAGTTGTGCACTTCATTCATTAACAATAACAAGCTAACTGACCTTAACAGCAATATTTGAACCTTCAAAAGCCAACCTGGCTAACATCAATACACGGTCAGCATGATCCACCAACACCTGGGAATACCAATTGAGGAAAAAACGGCCGTAGTAGCTATCATAATCTCCTCCGTCACAGAAAAATCCAGTCAGATTTGGCTCAGAATTATAATGGCCTGCACTGTCTGGCGCTCTTGCCCATATGGTATGTCCTCGTGCTTCTGCAGCTCTTCTCAAACTTTTTTGTAAGTATCTGTCGTAGCACTGCAGCAAAATACATTCTCAAGTGAACCCTCTTGTTGTACAAGAAACTTTACAAGGGTAAATTGCCTGAATCTGGTGCTCTTGCCCAGATCATTAAGTGACGGCTGCCAATTCATCAATAAGTAGATATTGAACCCAAAAATTGTCGGGACGGCCGAAGGATTAGGCCAATCAAATTTCATTAAGATAGGATATTGAACCCAGAAAGGAATGCAGGAGAACAACAGAGAGTGAAGGTGAAGTTTTACCTGAAATTCCCCAATGCCAGGGTATTTCCACCCATGTTTTGCTGGATAAGATGGATACCGCAACTCTCCACAAGCCCCTAGCCCAATCTCAATTTCTGAAATGATTCCATCCTCAAAATATTCATCAAATTCTACTCGGAAGCTTCTCATGTAGTCAAAGTATACCTGGATCAATACAGGATGCAACAGACAAACACATAAACACAACGGATTTTGATCTTCCCATTAAGAATTAGTGGATTGCAGGCACTTGCAGAGTGTCGTACTATATATAATTGGAGAATTGAGTAGAATACCTCGACCCCTGTTCGTCCTTGCAGAACCCTTTCTTTATCAATACCCCATGAAAGGCACTCGGTGTTACGCCTGCCAGCCCTGTCAGTGAAGTAGATATCTGGATTGCTTCTTCCAATCTCCGTTACCCAATGTGGGAGAGGAATAGACACATCATCTCCAACATTGCCTCCACATTCATGGAATGACATGACCACCTAAGTAAGTAAGTATTTTGACAAGAAAAGAAACACCATCAGAGAAAGAGTCAGTCAAAAAAATTGGAGAGGATAAATGAATAGATCCTGTACTAAAGTCTAAAATGTGCATAAACATGATAACATGATTAACAAGGTGTGATGGGTGGGTGACCTGTAGCTTGAGCTTGAGCTCCCTGATCATATGGAAGAGTCGCTTGTAACCGGTCCAATTGTACTCCTGCGGCCTGTGCGCCTCGACATTCCCCCACCAGCAGTCGACCATGACCCCATCGACGCCGGCAGCCTTGAGGACCTGCAGCTGGCCAACCAAGACGTCGGCGTCGACCACCTCGCCGTTGCCATTGACCACCCCAAGCTAGAAACAGAAACAGCAAGATATATATATATATATAAGATCGGAGAAAAGGGCGCGCGCGCGGCGTGGTGCAAGGAATTGAGATGTTAGCGTACCGGGAGCATGACATAGACGGGGACGTATGGCGTTCCGGCGAAGTCGCGCTCCGGTGGGCGCGGGGGCAGCAGATCGGGCACCTGCAGTGAAGCTAGCAGGTTGAATTAATGCCCGTATATAGGTGATAGTAGTAGTAGGAGAAGAAAAAGAAGAAGAAGAAGAAGAAGAAGAAGAATGCTTTACCTCTTGTGGGTCCATAGACGGCAGGGAGAGGAGCGGGTCAGGGACGGCGTGCGGCGGCGAGATGAGGATGGAGGAAGAGCGGAGGGAGGAGATGGGGCGTGCGGCGACGGGGGAGATGCCGCGGAGGGGAGGCGCCGGCGAGGAGGGCAGCGGCGGCGCGGCGATCGAGGGGCGGCCCGGCTGGAGGAAGATGAGGAGCGGAGAAGAAGAAGAAATCATCATTATCATTAGATCATTAGGCGAGGCGCTCGATCGTTGGAAAGAGAAGATGTGTGTGCGCGCGCGCGCCAACGACGAGAGAAGCACCTTTCCCTTTGCCTTGCCCCGTTGCCCGTGCGTGAATGAATTTGCCACTTTTCTCTTTTCGGTCCCATGTGCAAACCGACGGTCACCATAATTTCAATTATCATTTCTAGTAAACGATATTGTGTGCTTAATTTGGACGGTGGTAGCCCTTTAATTTCGGCCTGTCTTTTTACTTGCAAGCTGTAATGCTCCGTCTTTTTATATACTCCTACGTATTTAATTTAAAATCAACATAATACTGTAAGAAATATCGTTTATACCCCCGTCTTTTATAATTTCGGCGTTATACTGTATGTCCTTCCAGACAAACATATATAATGTATCTACTCTCCGTGAGACGAAAAGGGCTCAGAAATGAGTTATGAGGGGTACTTTTGTCATTCACTGAAAACATATGAGTTCTCCTACCGGATCCGGATGTGCTGCACATACTTAGTACCTCCGTCCCGTCCCATATTAGTGGTCGTTTTTTTCTTGTAACGTTTGATCATTCGTCTTATTTGAAAAATTAATGTAAATATAAAAAAAAATTATACATACTTAAAATATTTTTGATAATAAAGCAAGTCAAAAAAAATAATAATTTCATAATTTTTTGAATAAGACGAATGGTCAAACGTTACAAGAAAAAAGTCAAACCGACTAATATGGGACGGAGGGAGTAGTAACCAGGTTATATATAAATTACCGAAACAACCCCTGCCTAGTGGACCTATTTATGACGTCAAAAAAAAATAAACAAAATAATGAAAGGAACAGGGGAAGGAGAGAGATGATAATAATAACTCTCCGGTACCAGCCCAGCTAGTCAGTCGTCACTATTTACTTGGCTCCAGCTCACCAGCCTACTGCTTGTACTGTTTTAAACAGAGCAGAGCAGACGAGGAGGAGAAGAGGAACACATACCTGCAGCTGCTGCGTCGGTGGCGGCTGGGAAACGGAGGAGGGGAAGGTGGTGCCGTCGGGGAGGACGACCCAGCCGGCCTCGCGGGCGAGCGCCGCGATGACCTCGTTGATGTCAGCGCGCACACGAAGGTTGTAGTTGCCGTGGCGGCGAAGCCCCGCCAGGATCCGCGCCGTGATCGCCCGCCGCTGCCGCTCCCGCAGCTTCGTCCGCTCCTTCTCCTCCCGCGCCCGCGCCCGCCCCCGCCGCCCCACCGCCAGCTGCTGCTGCCGAACCTCATCCTCCTCCTCCAAGTAGTAGTCCTCCTCTTCCTCTTCTTCCTCCTTCACCCCATCCTCCTCCATCGCCTGCATCGGGATCTCGATCTCGCGCGTGTGGGTGTGGCCTAGCTAGGGTTCGCCTCGCCTCGCGCGTGCCACTGCCACGCGTGCGGCCGCGGCGGCGTCATATGGCGTTGGAGCGACACGTGCGTCCCCGTGGGAGGAAATGGAATGGATAGACGGCCAGGATGAACTATGAAGAGGAGCCGGCACGCTTGGGCTTGTAACGGGCCTTGCATCCATCCATCCACTCACGCCCCCATTCCTTCATTATTTGCACGCACGCCACCCTAGCCTTTACATTATCTTGGGATTCCCTGCCACTCCATTACTCAATAATCATTCTACAAGTTGTAATTCCTAATCATATACGGAGTCGTCAGTATTGTGTTTTGCTCACTCAAAGAGTAGGCACATCAAGCTGGCCGTAAATACAACACGATCCAATACATATATGCCATCCCAAACAGGCCTATAGCACTGGTTGGAAGTCAAATTTGTGGACAATCATGGCTAAAAATGAATGATTGACTTCGTTCAACTTCCAAAATTCCTTAAAACTTGAGATCTACCCAATGGCACACCTAGTGGTCCTTAATAAGGTCTTTTCCTTGGCCTTTTTGTTGAGTTGTCTCGTTCCGCGTGTAGCTTTGGAGCCTGAGGAGTCCCAGTGCGCAGAGTTCGAGGACGAAACTCAAGATATCGAGCAAGGCAAGTCACCTTTGATCAATTGAGCTCATAATATCAAATTAAGTAATGCATTTCCTAAAACATGCATCTCTAGGATACACTTAAAATGTTGGCCACGGTTTGCATTATAGCCGACAGGCCTTACCTATAATTGATGCATTTGTCTTCCTTGATAATTGAATTACCCGTAACTCCCTTATCGCCTGTTATGCCAAGTCTCAGTATTCGTGCCCTCGGGCATGAGTACCGATGGCCCTTCTCAAATTTAAAATGATCAACTAGGTAAAACTTGGGTTTACAAAATCCTTGAAAAACCCAACACCTGGGTCGGTGCCTTAAAAATAAAATGAGTTTCCAAAACTCACGGTGCAGGAGACGTACTGCTGGTACGGTTTTCCTGTTCTCGCTCTTAAGGACCAATTCCTTCGGAATTTCATCTAAACATAACAAGTGCGACCACATGGGTGAAGTGGGACATCCTTGGCTGAGTAATTAGCTAGGCCAGGGAAATCTTGATGTCAAAGGACAAGTGTGAAAGTTCAAGTGCCATTAATTTGGTTTTGGTGATTAATGACAAATTCAATTATATGAGACTAATGTTTTATAAACATTTCTTTGCCTAGTCTCATGTGGATATGAAAGTGGAATGTGTTGGAGGTGATTCCCGGATTTCATATGAGTTGAGATAGAAACGTTCATTGATGGTGGACCTAAATCACAAGGATGAAATGCGTGGAGATCAAGCTATATGTATCACTCTTTCTCTCCATATACACATATTCATATATTCATATATAATATTTTCATGTGAGTAACATATGTATTTGAGACTAATGTTTTGTTTAAGCCATATCTTGTTTAGTCTCTTCACATTGAGAATATGGAGATGATGAAGGTATGCTTCTATCTTAATGTCTACATATGATCAATACCTTCTATTCTTGTATAAGGTAAGCTCCCAATGTTTTATCTCTACTTATGCATACTTTTGCTTCACACAAAATATTTTGTATGCATACATTTAGGGGGAGCAAATCCTATACCTTAGTTATGCATGTACTTGATCCAAGTTATTCACTTTCATTTAATTGGGATCTTTACATTTGAGCATATATTTGAATATAGGACACTTGTGGTGTTGATTAATACTCATCACTTATTCATATCATTTTATATATGCGATCGGTTGGTCAACATGTGGAGGTTGACAACCGGATCATTGGGACTAATAATTTCATTGAGTTGAATGAGAGAAATAGGTCCCAAGGATTGCAAAGGTGTTGATGCTCAAGTTATATCATTACACCTAAAGATACCAAGGATGACAAAGTGGAGATATTAAAGATGTGAAATACAAAGTGGCTACTATGGTAAGACGGTGAAAGGCAAGCGATGCTCGGTCGCGATGGACCATGCGGTGGTGAAGGGTAAGTAAGGGGCTTGGCACCGAAGAACCAAATCCGGTGGTGAAGGGCGAGTGACGGCTTTGTCATGATGGGCCGTGCGAGACCATTTGAAGCTACAAGTAACCACATCGATCATTTGAAGAATATATGGTGAAATGGTTTTGATGTAGGCATCCTTTAAAGACAAAGAAAGAAAGATGGAAACAAGGCATTCCTATTGGTATAATTCTCTTCCTATTTACTTTTGAGTATAGGAATGCCGTACTATTAAGAGGGATGCAACGTCGATATGTTTGTGTATGTCTCGGTGCTCAAAGTGACCTATCCTAGTGCTACCTTGAGAGAAACCTAAGTTTTAATCTCTCCCTTGAGTGGTTTTAGACCTTACTTTCGGTTGAGTTGGGTAGTTCTCTGAGTGAGCTTTCCATAGAGTCCAAGTTTATCAAAAACGGACTTCCGAGCAAAAAGTTATGGCCGTTTTTCCTGGTGTTTTTCGGAAGTTCCGAAAATGCTTTTCGGAAATTCCGAAAATGCCTGCGAAACTGAGATTGCCTTCTGTTGATTTTTGGAAGTTCCGAAAATGATTTTCGAAAGTTCCGAAAAACGGATCTTGGCCTCCAATGGCTAGTTTTGAGAGGCTCGGGTATATAAACTCCTCCACCCCTCCTTTGAGAGCGGCTGTTCTTGGGCATTACTAGACACATCCAAAGCCAAATAACCTTCTCCATTTCTCCACCTTTGTGGTGCCTCTTTGTGAAAGGGATTTGAGAAGGGAAGAGAGTTGGATTGAGAGATTCAGAAGTTGAGAGCCAGTGAGCTTCACTCCATACTTTGAGCACTAGAGTTCATAGCAAGTAAATCTTCGATTGTTTTGTTACTCTTGGGGACTAAGGTCTCCTAGATGGCTAGGCGTCGCCGGTGAGCACCCAAGGTTGTGGTGTGCCTCGGAAAGTTTGTGAAAGCTTCGATTTCGCCTCCGCAAGGGAAGAAATCAAGAGTGAAATCGAGGAGCGCATTTGTGCAACCTCGTGAGGAAAGGGTTGAAATAGACCCGGCCTTTGTGGCCCCTCAACGAAGACGTAGGATCCGTGGATCCGAACTTCAGGAAACAAATCACGTGTCTCCCCTCTTGGTTTTATTACTTTTCTCACTCCTCTAGCTTTGCTTGTTTGTGCCGCTATAGGTCTAGTTGCTGTTTGTGCTAGCATTTTCTTGTTGTAGGCAACTAGATCTAGAGTTTACTTTAAATTGTGCTTACTCTGCTATTTTCGGAACTTCCGAAAATCATTTTCGGAAATTCCGAAAATTCTTGGTTCGCTTGTTTTAACCCGATCTACTTGTATGCTTAAGTGATATAGTTGGTGACCTAATATTTTACTTAGATACCTTGTTTTTCACCTTTTGATTCTTTTACATTTTGTTTGTTCGAGCTACAATTTCATAGCTAGTGTTTTATTCCGTTATCCGTCGAACTTTTCGGTTGAGACCGACACTTTCAATCCCATATTGAAAGTTTCGATTTAAACCAAAAATTCTCATCCTTCTAATATGCTATGAAGTTGTGATAATTTTTAGGAACGCCTATTCACCCCCCCTCTAGGCGACATCTAGGTCCTTTCAAAGTGGATTCGCCCGGGAGGACCCCTGGGCTTTCTGGCATAGTATGGTCTAGTACCTAACCTGGTGTTGGTCCATGGGACCCTTCCCATTGGCATAAAGTAACCCTAAGTTGGCTTTCAAAATGTCTTGTTGTGAAAGCCTCAAAGTCACCTGGCGTGGCTGTTCTACACGGGCTGGGTGACCTGGGTTAGTAACGTCGTGCGGGTAAAGTGTAACCCCTCTGCAGAGGTTAACAAACTGTTCAAACAGTCATGCCCACAGTCATGTGTGGATGTGAGGTGATTCCTAAGCGTAGTTTTATATGACTACTGCTTTGTGAACTGCTATTAGGTAAGGGATTCATTTCAAGTACTTGATTCGTGGCTCTCGGGAGCAGCCGGACTTGGAAAGTCCTCGTATCTGTTGGTAGGGAGCCAGTCTAATGGATGAAATCAATGAACATTTCACAAACTCCGGCTGAATGAGACGCACTCTCTCATCTGCGTCGTTGAGAAGCATTCACTTAGTTGATTCTAAAAGTTTTAAACTAAAAATGAATGAGAAAATAACCAGCCTTCCTTTGAAGCTTGCATTAAACACTTAATTCTCACGGCTTGCTGATTACTCTTGTACTCACCCTTTCTCTATATAAATAACCCCCCTAGTTCTCGAAGAAGAGGAGATGGATCCAGCTGATGAGGAGTTCTTTCAGGAGCAAGCAAGCTTTGAGTTGTAGTAGGGTTTCGGCTTAGTTCGCAAGTCATGCTTGTGGCTTTGGACTAGTCTCCGCTTCCGCCTTTTTTAATGCAGTTGCGAACTCGGGGTCTATCTGCAGTTTCAATAATGGTTGTATCTCTACTCATAATAATGAGACCTCTGTAGCTATGATTTTCGATCTTCCTGTTGTACCAGTACTATTTCCTAGGACTGGTACAGATTCACAGGTTAATTTGGACCGCCTTACTCTAGTTCCTGCTCAAGGCTAGTTTGGGGCGTAACATATAATTTTGTCATTTGTAGCCTTTGGCCAAAATTCATGAGTGCTAACCTTTGAAAAAAATGTATGAATATTTTTTCCAGCCCAAAATTTCATAAGTATTGCCCTTGGGATTGTTTGGAACAAAATTCATGGATATTAACCTTACGAAAAAAATCATGATTTTTTTGCCTTCGTCTATAATTACGTGAGTTATAGCTTTCATCCAAAATTACCTTTGGAGACACATGATTATTTTTCTTTGCCCAAAATTTTTTGACTGATCGCATTGGGATTGTTGCACACCAAATTCATGAATATTATCTTTAGTACCATTTTTTTTTATTTTTGACCTTCAGGCAATAATTTCGTGAGTCATAGCCTTTGACCAAAATTCACTTATGAACCTTTGGAATAGAACACATGAATATTTTTTTCTCTGATATGAAATTTCATGAGTATTTTGTCTTGGGATCGTTGTGCACAAAATTCGTGAATATTAACCTTGGAACCAATTTTATGTTGTATGTTTAGCCTTTGGCCTATTATTCTATGAGTTATACCTTGTGTCGAAATTCATGAATATTAACCTCTTTAAAAAAAGCATGAATATTTTTTGTGGTCCAAATTTTCATGAGTATTAGCGTTGGAATTATTTGGCACAAAAGTCGTGGACATTAACCACAGTACAAAAAATTCATGATTTTTATTGCCTTTGACGTATAATTTTATGACTTGTAACCTTTGGCAAAAGTTTCAGCCCAAAATTTCATGACTATTAGCGTTGGGCCCGTTTGGAAGAAAATTCTTAAATACTAACCATAGGAACAAAAATTATGTGACTTTTAGCCTTTAGGCCTGACATTTTGGAAAAGAATGGATGAATGTTTATCTCCAACCCAAAACTTTATGTCTATAATTAGCTTTGGGCCCGTTCAGAACAATATTCCTAAATATAAACCTTAGGATAAAAAAATCTTTTCAGCATTTGGCCTATAATTTCGTGAATTTTAGCTTCGACCAAAATCCATGTGTATTAACCTTTAGTATAAGAATATTTTTTCCAGCCTAAAAATTCGAAGTATTAGGCTTGGGTGGTCCGTTCACAACAAAATTGCCTGTCTCAAAAGTCAATTTTTCATTAGTACAACATTGAACCCAATATACGTGATTGTTAGTCTTCGATAAAATTATACATGAGTAAGTCTTCGACCGAAAACATAAGTGTTAACCTTGGGTTAAAAATGCTTGAATATTCGCATCTGGTCAAAAGTTTCATGAGTATACTTTGATTTTAAGCATTCAGTCAAAACACAAAGATATTAGCCTTCTAATACATGGATTTTAAGCATTCACTCAAAACACATGTAATAATTCTTCACTTTGGGCTCATGTTGTAGGTAAGGAGTAATAATTCTTGACGATAAACTAGTTGTTGCCCAAAATCCAAACAAAAATCTCTGCTTCCCTTTCATCAAGTGTAAAACAAGACTGCTTCAGGAAAAGAGCATGTAAGTAGCATATGTATATGGAATCCTCTAATTTTGCAACCGACTAACATCCCAGTAATACATTTGTTAGGAACTGCAATTGGTTTATATTCCATCGAGTCTTCAGACAGTTCCCCCTTATCTGTGAGGTACAGTGTATATACAGTGTAAGTTCTAAAGAAACATTTACATATCACAGTCTACGGACGGATTGATTAGAAGGAATATATGGCCCTTCCTGATCATTGCTATTGACTGACAATCGTACACATGTGCAGGAGCGGAATCAATCAAATGTACAATCTGGCTTCCTTACCAGAACAAATCATCTACACCAACTGAAGTTGACGGGGACGAATCTTCGTCCTCCTCCTCCTCCATCTCTGGCTCAGGCTCCATTCCAAACTCTGGAGACTCGATGTCAGCAAGGTTCTTCAGGTCAACCACAGACAGCTCATCAAGCTGCTTCACCACAAGGTCTGCGGCATTAAGCTCGTAGATCGGGTGCTTGCTTGCAACAGCAACACACTTCATTCTGGCATCATGTGCAGCCTCCACTGCTGAGTTGGAGTTACCAAAAACGATGCACCTCTCAGGGATGAAACTCAGGAGCTGCGCTGCATAGAGAAACATTTCAGGGTCAGGCTTTCCCCGGTACACATCTTCTGCTGCCACAACTGCATCAAAGAAGCTTCGCACGCCAACAGCATCAATCGCTTCTTCAATAACCTTCCTTGGTCGCGTGGTGGCCACGGCAAGAGGGATCTTATAGTTGGCAAGCGTGCTCATGAACTCCCTCGATCCATTCCTCATTTGATAAAAGGCAGTGCCACGGAGGTTGCAGTGTATCTCCTCTTTCCGTGAGGACAATCTCCTTAACTCAGATGGGTCCCGAGACCAGCAGAGAACCTCAGATATCGCCTGCTCGCTCTTCATTCCCTCAATCCTCTTCAATACAAACGCGGGGGGCGGAGACTTGCCCTCTTCTTGTGCGAGGGTAAACCATGCCTGCCTTTCCAATTCCGCGTCATCCTCAACAATCACTCCTTCCCACTCAAAGATCACTCCAAGCCAACCACAGCCCATGCGCTCAAGCCGGAGCAGTGGGTTGTGCAGCTTGGGATCATCGGCCCTGTTCCGCGGAGGCCACGTCGTCTTGGGGTTGGTCATCCCAATATCGCCCATGTCAGCGCCTTCCCCCGGGATCCCCCGGTACTCCCTGTGAGGGCTGGCCTCCTTGGTGACCCCCATGGCCAGCGCCTTGACGGTCCAGTCCGCGAGGCGAGGTTGGTGCTGCCTTGGCGCCCTGGCCACAAGGCGGCGGCCGGCGAAGCCCGTGGGCAGGGGGCGGCAGGAGACGACATGGAGCGTCCGGCGGAGGTGGTGGTTTGCCTTGGACCTTTGGTCGAACAGGTGGTGGGCAACGATGGAGGTGCTGGCGCTGACCGTATCAACCACCATCATGGCTGGATCCGACGCCCCGCCCCCACCTAGCACTGAAGGATTAATCTCGGCCCCGGGAACCAAAATTGTTGGAGAGGCCTAAGCAATCAATGAATGAATGAATCGAAGGGGTGGTTCCTTGATCCAAGCTGCAAGAAATTAAACAGGTTGAATCGGTCGTTGAGAAGATTGCACAAGAGAAGGGATAGGGCAAAGAATTACTCCAAAAAGCAAGAAATTAACTGGTGGATCGTCCTAATCTAATCAAGGAAAGAAAGATTCCACAGGATTTGAGAACGAATCGAATTGGGGGAAAGGGAAAGAAGAGGATAAGGGCGGGCGTAGCGTACCTTTACCTGAGGGGCGGCGGCGACTGGTCGGGATCGGAGTCGGACGGCGAGCGCCGGCGGCGGAGGAGGAAGAGGTTTCTTCGGGAAGCCGCCTACCGTACCGCTTTTTCCTAATCGCCTTGCCTTTTCTTCTTTTGTACAAATAAATAGGAGTATTTTTCCTATTTTTATCGCTCGATCGTTGGAGAGACGAAGAAGAGGACACAACGAGTTGGGTTTCGCCGTCGTGGTCGTGGAGGAGGAAGGCGAGACGAATCTGGCCCCGATGCGTGACGCGTGGCAGAACAGGGAGCGTCCGATGGGGATTCCGCGGAACGTGAGGCCTTGGAAATTGGAATCACTCCATCCTCCTACCCACGCACGCAACTCTCTTATCTGCTCCTTTGATTTTTTTTTCTTTTTATTATCTGCTACACATACACTCGTATATATTGCAAGATACTAATATCCATTCATATTTAACTGCTATAGTATGGTAATTAGTTATATTTAATTAGGAGTACTACGTTCCTTAGGACTCACTTGTGTGTGTTTTTTCCTTGATGTTCAGTGAAGTTAAATAGTTGCATCGGGTCTGATAGAGATCAGATAAGATTGTTTATGCGTCTTGGACTGAAAAGGAGGACTTTGTCTTATCTTTTTCTTTTCTTTTCTTTTTTTCTCGCTAAACCGCTTAACTGCGATGAATAATTAAGGAAGCCGCCTCGCGTTACTAGTTGCAAACGTATGGTAAATATTAAAATCCAGAGACAGCAAACTGCAGGAATTGAATGATTTGAAACAAAGGCGGGACAGGTCGTCAGTGTCTCGGCGACTCGTCGGTATCAGGCCGGTAGTACATATGCAGGCAGATTCCGACGACCTCATGCATGTAATTAAGAGGGTGTTTGGCTATAGTTATAGTTACAGGTTTAATCATATTAACAGTTATTTGGTTATAGCTATAATTATGATAAGATTCTCTTTCTGTAAATTAAGTCTCACATGTCATTGATTTAAAAAAGTATGATAAGATTTTTTTAGGCTTGATATAAGGTATGGCTAAGAATTTGATCGTCTCAATTTAGATAAGTATGACAATATTTGTTACCAAATGGTGGCAAAGTATGATTAAAAATCAAACGCACCCTAAGCACCAACTATTTTAGTACTACTCAACAAAGTAGTACTAACTTCATCTTTCATTTCATATTATAAATCGTTTTAATTTTTTTGTTCAAGTTAAATTTTTTTAGGTTTTACCAAATTTATATAAAAGAACATCTACAACACAATAATAAATATTCCATTAAATATATTTTTATAATATGTTTATTTTTTAAAAAAAGTTACTATAAGTTTCTATAAACTTAATCAATCCTAATGAAATTTAACTAAGAAAAATATCTAACGATTTATAATTTAAAGTGAAGGGAATGGGTGATACCTGATCAGGCTCTGCTGTTGCAGGTATAGATAGTAGAACAATTTCAGTTATACGTATTAGTATAAGCTACTGAGCTACAAAATATTACATTGAGCTGCAGAAATGTTATCATTTGAACACAGCGGGCAAGAGAAAAATAAGTGTCATTTATGTATGTGCATAGATCTAATGAGCATGAATAAATGAAAGAAATAGAACTGACGACATAAAAGATGGTGGAGATTAAACCCAGAAAAGATCCAATAGCTATTATTTTTTATTATTTTTTAGGTGATGTGGTTCAATACAGGATGAGTTTTTTAATCAACATTCCTCGGTGTTATCTAGAAGTATATGACCCTATTTAGGGGAGCTTAAGATTTTGAAAAGCAACTAGTGAGAATCTGGGAAATCTAGCTTCTGGTTCTAGTTTATTTTTTGGATTCTACAACTACAGCTTCTCAGAATCTCAATAAAAAACTGGATTGTTTGGAGGAGCTTCTGACAGCTAAAGATTCTAGGAAAAGCTGCAACTGCCAGAAACTCCCTCAAATAGGCCCTACTAAATGGTTCCCGGCCAGTCAGAGTCGGACGGCCACCTCTAATAAATTGTGTGTGATGAAGGCAACATCGTACTGATGTAATGTTGTTGACGCCGAATCCGTTCCGCCAATGTGGACCCAGCGCGTGGACACATGAAGGCCTGGGAGATCTGCTTAGCTCCAGTGCAGGTCTTAAAATTGATGAAGCGCGAGCGTGCCAGTCAGTTTGATCCTGCCACTAACAAGATACATAAAATAACATAATCAAAGGTCTATCGGCCGTTAGGCTGATGGCCAAAGATATCGGCCGATAGGCCGATAAGGCAAAAACAGCCGATCGGCCAATAGGCCGATGGTGCAATTTCAGCCGATGCCGATGCCAGCCGATATAGCTAGGATTTTAATCCATCGGCTGTGTACTGAACAAACATCTATACAGAAACGATCGGCCGACGATAACACGATAATATAGCAATATAATATAACATAAACCAATCATATGATAAAATAAATTCTGATCTGAAGATTAAAACACGCATCGCCCGGAGGTTCGATGGCATAAACTCTCAATAAGCAGATAAACAATAAATACTCTGTTGTCATTGACCAGATCCAATCTATATGTAAAACTCTTGGGCCGATGCAACGTCCAGATAACTCACCGGCTGAAACCCCGGTGAAACCCTTATTTGCAATCGACAGGCAGGCTAGATATTACGGTTCTAATCACGACTTAGCGACACTAAATATGAAAAGAAACGCAAGATCTAGACAATCAAGCTCTCGACTGATTTTCGGGGTGGTGGATACCTTAGCCAATCTAATCTAGCGAGGCGATTTAGTCGATACCAGCGTAAACCCTAAAACGAATCTCGGCCGATACGACTAAATCGAGACGCCAAGCCAGATTGACTAAGATATATGATAGTAGGTGTTTACGTTGACGAGATCAGAACGTCGAAACCCTAGCCCCGACAGCGCAAGCAGCCATAACGAGACTTACCCCTCGCGGGAAGGGCATGAACTCGTCGAAGAAGACGAAAAGTAAAGGTTGGCGATGCGCCGAAGTTGTATTGATCGTGAGATGAAAATTACATGAACCTCGGGCTTACATATTTATACCCATAGGCTAACAAAGAACCTAACAGAATATAACTCAAACTTTCCTAAAGATAAAAAATAAACTAACAAATTCTTCCTAATTAGTAGATACAAGCCGCATCCTCCTCAAACTCGGTCTTCTCTGGATAAGATCTTCTTGAATCTAACAAGAATCCAACTGCTGTTGGTGGTTGATTTAAGATAACCTCCATCGGCCGATGTAGAACTATAGGCCGATACTAGCTTCGAGCCGATATGGATCCTGGGCTGATGGGGACTTCGGGGCTTACCAAATTATGCCGTTAACAAATGTATATCGTACAATGGATGTGTAATTGATTATACTATAGAAATAATGTCCTAGCAATTAGCAAATTGGAGTAAGTGTTTTTTAGCCAGTAGCCAATATATCCTCGCAAAATATTCTCTTCATTTCAAAATGTATGATACCGTTGACCTTTCGCGTAACGTTTGATCATTCGTCTTATTCAAAAAATTATATAAATATCATTTATTTTGTTGTGGCTTGTTTTATCATCAAATAAACTATAATCTTAACTTATACTTTTATATATTTGTATTAAATTTTTGAATAAGACGAATGATCAAACATTATGAAAAAAGTCAACGAAGTCATACACTTTGAAAAAAAAATCGTAAAATATAGTAAATAATACTAGTACTAGCCAGTATAAAAGGACTGAGCCACTTTGTTTCGTTTGGGCCGGGGCCATGCGCGCACTAATGCAGCGTGGCCCTGAGGACTCGGTGGTGTTTGAAAGTCCTAAAAATGAAGATAAAGATGAAGATAAAGTGTTTCACGTAAAACGAGGTGATATTAACGTGCGATTAATTAAGTTTTAATTATTACAAACTTGAAAAGTGGATTTATCTGATATTTTAAAACAACTTTTATATAGAAAATTTTTGCACGAAACGCATCGTTTAGCAGTTTAAAAAGTGTGCCACGATAATCTTTATCTTTTATCCTGAGTAGTAGTACATTCGAACGGCGCCGAAGGCGACTATGATCCCGCCCATGGTCCTCCGCATATTTTTTCTTAGAGAAAATCTAAAAAATGTCATTGATAAACACCCAAATCCAAAAAAAACTATCGATGAGTGCGAGTTTCATAAAATACCATTGTACAAGCTTTGTTCCAGAAATGTCATTATCGTCAGAGTCCCTTCTATCTTACGTCGTTAAATGCAATGTTCATCCTATAACACTTAACGGAGGATTGCTAACGAAATCTTAACGGCGATGACATTTATTAGATAAAGTTGTTTGTACGATGACATTTCATGAAACTCATACTTGTCAATGACATTTTTTGAAATTGGACACTTATCAATAGCATTTTTTGGATTTTCTCTTTTTTTATCACTTACACGTAGGCCTCACATATTTTTTTATTTTTTTTCTGACTAGGATGTTATGTCAGCGAAACCAAGTATCCATACTGTTATGAGACCCAAATTGTATGGTTTTGTATAATTTAAGGGTAAAGATTTTTGGTATTGAAGATAAGGGATGTCATATAAACTCGACGCAAAGTTAAGGGATGGCAAGTGGACTTCCATTTGCTACAAACCTTATGTAGTGCTACAACTAAAGATGATCTGTCCATGACCACACACAGCTTTGTAAAGTCCTCGGCAGCATCTCTGAAACGAGTCGCTCGCTGTCTGCAAGAGTAACCACAGCCATCTAATTTGGTACAAAAACCTGGTCCAAGCACAAATAAATACGAGTAATTTTGAGGCGCAAATGATCATTCAACAAAACAAGAGGAAAAAAAACTCGCTTCCTGAAATTTAAAAGCACATAACAACCCTTGTTCAAAGAAGGGCTAGAAAAAACGGACTTTCATGTATCTTGTATCCGAGTTCCTCTTCAATCAAAAAGGATGTAGCATCAGAGAACAGTGCCAACTGTCACAACAGGGCAAGAACTGAGAACATCTCAGGTGCATACTTTGAAAGTTTCAGTGATGCTATAGGAAGCTCAGTGCAGTGTGTTCAGCACTTATTTCTAAACAAGTAAAACAGGGCGAAACTCAATGACAGACCATCTAGGATCTCATTAACAACCTTCAGTCCACTATCTCTTCTGACTTCTTAGGCTTTGACAACAGATACCACCCCAGGCCACTCAAAGCAGCAACAGTGCCTGCCAGGACAGCATAGTTCCTGTTTTTGTCAGTTGACACACCAGCAGATGTTGAATCCGTTGGGCCGCTTCCAGTCTTCAAAGTGTTAGCCACAGCGCCTGGGGCTGATGAAGCTTGCTCTCCTGGGCTGGCGCCCTGAAAGTAGTTCACATCTATTGTAAGCACAAGAATTAGAACAGTTTCATGTCCCTCACCCACTCAAAGCATATAACAATAAGCTTGTATTAAGTTCAAACATGAGTATCCAATGAAAATTTATCTTGAAAATGTATGATAATGTGTAAGAGAATGCATAATCTCCTGTGCATGACAAAAAAAGAACAGAGGACTTGTGAAAGTGAACCATCAAAGGCAGTGCCCAATCAAGTTTTTAAGAGAGGTAATGTGTTTGCATACCTTGTGTGCCAGCTTCTCCAGCTTCTCATGTTCCATTTTCTGCAGTAAGTCACCATGCATGTTATTAGCGCATTAAGATATATACTAAAACAGAAAATAGAAACGATTAAGAAATCTGGTATTTCTGAAAAGGTTTCTATTTGAAAGAAGCAATTATTGATAAAACCTTGAAAGAACATCTACATCTGTCAGTAGAGATATAAATTTCCGAGCATCAAATGTACTTTTGCATATACATTTACTGTCCAGGCAATCAAAGAACAAAAGGAACAAAAAAAGGCCATGCCTTAAAAAGAAGAAACTGATAGCACAGAGCATAAGCATCAACAGTCAGCCCAGGGATAAGAATGTATTCACATATTCCACAGAAACCACGCAGAATATTGGATGGCAGCAAAAATCCAATTGAAATTGAAACACCAGTAGTACAAATACATGATGGACAAAACAAATCAGTTCCAGCAGTAAGTTTGCGAAGATCACTAGAATAACCTCAGACCGGCTATGGCGGTGCTTCAAATAAGCATAACAGATAGATAACTAAACCAAGAACAGCTTGACCATTGTACAAAGTTTAAATGAGTAATATTTGAACAGCAATCTTTTCATAAAACCAGGGGAACAACCCTACTCCGCTTGTCATCAAGAAAAACATAAAACTAGCCTTAGACCGATTGTTTTAAGGTATTTATTAAGTTTATTTATCAAAATATTTAATTTATCCCTATAATCAAGTAGATAATCTATGGAAACAATATGCTCAATAATCTAAATCAAACAGGGCCTAGTTCAAGTAGCAACTAGCAAGCAAGAATCTATGTCAATTAGGCACAAAATTGCATAACAGGAAAGAATTATCATGCAGCATTGCAATCACAACAGAATATCTGAACCAAACGTGAGCCGGCAAGAGGAAAAGCATAACCAACGCATACAGTCAACATATCAGACATAAATTGGTGTGCTAATGGATCAGGGACGCAGGACGGCAGCATAGTATATTCCAGACCAGTAACTAGCAGAGGGATTCATAATTCCTAACCAAACATAATATTCCTATGCCTAAAATGCAACAATGTAGGCTGGAAATTTGGGGATCCCAGACCCAGAGTTCACTAGGGCAGAGGGACTCGTAAAGAAAAGAAAGGCCGCGTCGCGAGTCTCAAGTCCCAGACTTGCGGAACTAGTCGAAATCCACGCACCGCTGAAGCCGAATCCACAGATCACACTCCATGCGCAATCTCAAACAGGAATCGCGCGCGAGAGGCGAGAGAGGCATGGAAGATACCTTGATGTAGACGTTCTCGGCGGCCTTCTCCTCCTCGCCGAGCACCTTGCCGCCGGAGGAAAAGAGCCTGCGCTGCACGAACCTCGCCGCCGCCCTGGCCGGAGCCCTAGCCACCGCCGCCATCGCCGCGAGAAACCCTAGAAGATGATGACGTCGCCGGTGCGCTCGCTCCGTGAAACTCTCTCTCCCCTTCTTCCTAACTCCTGATGATTTGATGGCTCCGCTCCTCTCCCTCTTCCGCGGCTATGCCTATGAGACTCATGCCGTGCCATTTTGCAATATACACCCTTCAAAGTAAGACTATTCCAAAAGGGTAGTTCTTTCAAGTTTATTCACTGTTCACTCCTCATGCAGGGATGGTTTCCTAATACTACAGGTTTGTGTAGGATTTGGATGAATAATGCTCCGGATCAGATCAGATCCGACGGCCAGAAACACATCGGCCGCTGAAACCCTAGCCTCCCTGTATGTAAGTCATATACCTCCTCCTCCTCCTCCTCACCGCCGCCATCCTCTTGTACACGGGACCTCGCCCGCGCCCCGCCGCCTTCGCCTGCACTCCCCTCCCGCCGCCGACATGGTACGCCTCGTCTCCCTCTCCCACCTCGCCCAATCGTCGACTGCGTGCTGACCCTCTCCTCGCTTGCTTGCTGTCTCAGGCCCCGAAGAAGGACAAGGCCCCGCCGCCGTCGTCCAAGCCCGCCAAGTCCGGCGGTGGCAAGCAGAAGAAGAAGGTCATCTCCATTCTTTCCTCCTACTCGGCTTCGATTCATTCGGATCTGCCTTGTTCGGTTTTCTCATGGATTTGCTCCGTTTTGTGTTCCGTGGTTTGCAGAAGTGGAGCAAGGGAAAGCAAAAGGAGAAGGTGAACAACTCGGTGCTGTTCGACCAGGCTACCTACGACAAGCTGCTCTCCGAGGTGCCCAAGTACAAGCAGATCACCCCCTCCGTCCTCTCCGAGCGCCTCAGGGTAATTCATTCATTTATTTTTTTCTTGTTTCATCACACTACGGATGTATATTGCCTAGTGAACCGGCTTGGAATTTTATTAGACTAGCACGCTAGTGATGCTAACGATGGGCTATTGTTACATTTGTTACGAAATTTTGTTTGTTGCAATGCGTTCAACCTGATACTTCGCTCCATTTTGACATTTACACTTTGCGCAAATTTGATTACCACCAACAATGCTGTGCCATGCTGGTTGCCTAGCTCACACTCACAATTTCTTTGTTTATGCGCCATGTTGGATTTTCACTATATTTTCACAGTCATGTAGCCTAGCCCAGTTGATAGAATTCAGGAAGATGAGGACCTTGTGGTTAATTTTAGAGGCTCATATGCTAAATTTGTGGGTTGTGATATTGATATTCCATCCATGAGTTAAATGCGGAATCACCACTGTTTGGGGTATTCGGTGTCATGGTTGGCATTTTTGTGTGGTTGAGTGATGCCAATGAGCAAAGGAGTTATGACTTCTTAGGCTTCTGTGCATGTTTGTGTGGTTTCCTTGTGCCAAACTATAGTTGATTTGTGAATTTTTATTAGTACCTGAAACTACTGTTATTATTATGGCAAGTTTGATTTTGCTCTTTTCCCCTTTCATGTGCGACATATAGCATGTTCACTTTTGGCAATGAAACTCTTAACGGCATCATTGTTGTTTTTAGCTTTCTGTGTAATTTATACCTAGATGTTGCGCAGCTAGGTAATTCTAATCATCTCGCTCAGTATGTGTGACAAGATTTTATTTATTTACCTGCAGATCAATGGGTCTCTGGCTAGGAGGGCTATCAAGGATCTGATGGAAAGGGGACTTATCAGGATGGTGTCAGTCCATTGCAGCCAACAGATTTACACCAGGGCAACAAACACATAATGTCGTCTTGTCCATTTTCTAGTCTTATAGACCTGATGTTGCCGTTCTGTTAAGTTTATTCAGTGATACAGATGTGGGTGTTCAATTGCCCCAGTCATGTTGAATGTTTTGAGATTTTTGGCACATTGTTAAGGGGATGTTATCTCGGTATCTATCTTGATTGCCCAATTAGATTGCACCTTATACGGTGCTGCTGCTGCTGCTGCTGCTTCTGCGCCAACTCAGAATTTTCGGTCTGTCATTTTCGGTTCCATTATGCCTAGAATTACTTCTGCGTCAACTCAGACACACTTTGGTCTCAGTGGGATGCCCCGTGTTAAGTCTCTCCAAAGTCCGCTGAGTTGTTCCTGCCCTGGATCATCTGGAGGCTCAGGCACATCAGAATCTAGTAACGTGCATTTTTCGTCTTGATTTGGTGGAGCATAATAGCGTATTGCTAGTATTTGCTAGTACTGTTATCAGTCTATTAACTGTATATCGCGAGATGTTGCACACGAAGATACTTAAATCGTCTTGCATAGCATCAGGAACCTGGTTTCAAGGGGGCTTACAAGGTAGGTGTGAAGTCAATTCGATATTGCATCTAGTAGACTTGATGTTGCCATTTTGTAAACTGTGGTACAAATAGATTAGACTTGTTCGACGCTAAACTCTCATTGTGAGATATTTTTCTTTTTTTTCAAAACTAAAAACATACAGTATTTACTCAAGTGTTCAGGCTTTGCGATGCCTGGCACATGCATGATCTTTAACTCAGTAGTTCTCGGTAGTCTTCCAAGTCAGATTGTATTGCCAGCTCCATTCTGAAAATCATTGAATGCAGGATATGCAATTTTGATGCTAGATGCATCCAAGGAGCAAGCTGTAAAAGTCTTGAATGTAGCCATTTCTATCGCACAAGAGACAGACGGCAGCATTGGTTCCTCCAATTCCTCCTGACCAAGAAAAGCTTCTTATAAATTGGGCTTGCTCATCATCTCCACGGCACAAGCACAAGTGCACAACCAAAGCTGCTTATTAGCAAGATCATTTAGCCTCCAAGCATCATCAAGATTAAGATCATCTGATCTGATACAATAATGGCATCCTCCATCTTGCTCCTGGTGGTGCTTGCAGCAGTGTCAGCTCCAGTGGCGCTGGTCATGGCCGGCGACCCAGACATCCTGACCGACTACGTCATCCCGGCCAACAGCAACGCCGGCAACATCACCGGCGACTTCTTCACGTTCATCGGCTTCCGCAACGCGATGAGCATGAACATGAGCATGCCGATGCCCAACGCCAACTTCACGGTGACCAAGGCCACCATGGCCGAGTTCCCGGCGCTCAACGGCCAGAGCGTCTCCTACGCCGTGCTCATGTATCCCCCGAGCACCGTCAACCCCCCGCACACCCACCCGCGCTCCGCCGAGCTCCTGCTCGTCGTCAATGGCGCGCTCTCCGTCGGCTTCGTCGACACGACAAACAAGCTCTACACCCAGGACCTGGCCGCCGGCGACATGTTCGTCTTCCCCAAGGGGATGGTGCACTACCAGTTCAACTCGGGGAACCAGCCGGCCATGGCGCTCTCGGCGTTCGGCAGCGCCGCCGCGGGGCTCGTGTCGGTGCCGGTCACTGTGTTCGGCACAAACATCGACGACGCCGTGCTCGCCACGTCGTTCAAGACCGAAGTGCCGACGATCCAAAAGCTCAAGGCAGGCCTAACTCCTCCCAAGAAAGCCTAAGCCCGTTGGTGTTAATTATTCTTGTTTTTCATCCTCCTGCTGCTGCTGCTGCTGTTTGAAATAAACCTTCCAGGCTATCAACTACTGAAGAAGGTAAATTATGAATTGTGTGGTCAATAATTCTGAATTGAGTTTGTAATGTCTTGTTTGAAGAGCTTTGAAGCATGTATCAGTCAGTATTAATTAAGGCGTTGTGGGAATATATATAGACCAGTTCCGTTGTAAGAGTTGAGAGTTTCTGCTGTAACGGCTTTCCACAATAGTGTTCTGTGCTTTCTGTTATAGATAATGATACATCTCTTAATAGTTAATACTGTGTATTTCCACTTACCTGTTACTGGCAATAGTAAATTTGTGTTGCAATCTTACTCACCTTTACGCATATTCTGAGTCACCTCTAATCCGCATATATACTCAGTCACCCTCTTATATGCCAGTCTGCATATATCCACAGGACAGAAATATTGATGGTGGTCAGATGGATAACATGGATCTCAATATAAACAACTGCAATATGCATCACCAACTAAAACTAAGAATTTAACATCTGTTATGTTTATCCTGAATCCTAACAAATAAGCCCTCAAGAGCACAATTCTAGCAACCCACATTCAGAGCAGTTCTGTTAAATTACATTGGGCTCTCAAGTTGAATTCTCTTATAGCATCAAACAAAGTTAATTTATACTAGTAATATACATGATTGCATTGTTACATCTGTCTGAACAATGCTCAACACCGAGTGTACCTACCAACGACGTCCATTTCCATTATCAAAGCTTGTCCATTGTTTGTCTCAGTTGTAGCATGCCTTTTCCAGTTTGTGGTTTCTACAATTCACTCACTGCATTTTGCCTGTGTCCTCTCACATGCTTTGAATTTCCTCTCTACTACAGTCTACAGTAGCTAAAAAAGGGAACTTCCACCATCCTCACTGCCAATTGGTCCATGTATTTACCATTATGACAAACAACTTCAAATCTTCTTTTTAAACCGACGGCAGGAGCACTGCCGGATATATTAAGGAGGAGCACAAAAGCCTATCAGAAGGCAGTACAGACACAAACAACTTCAAATCAAAACATTGAGGACAGGCACACAAAAAGCAACATGTGTTGGTCTGCGTTGTTTGATAATTCAGTTGAACTAGAAAGGCAATGTATGGGAAGGAACTGGACTGCACAGCTGAGTTATCAATGGAAGATATGTCATTCCTTACGAAGCAGTAGTGAATTGGCAGCGAGATATTCTTGCAGCTGTAGGTGGTGTCACTTTGATGCCTTGGGATGACATTGCTTCCTCCCTCGGTTTCTCATGATGCATCTTCCTTGCTATTCCTAGTAAACAAGTAAACAACCAGGGGAATGCAGAATACGTCCAAGATAACTGATGGAGTTAGCAATCTCACTTGCTAAATTAACAAGCTACGGAGTAGGTGGCATGGCATCAGATACATATTCTTGGGGGCCAGAAATCTAAATCTGTTCTGTTCTGTTCTGGACACAAGTTTTAACAGGAATCTCTAGCTGGCTAGTTTGTTTATCTTGATGCACCGATCTTGCGGTCACAGTCCACATGTCGTCCAATAACAGGAGACGAATGATTAATTTACGCATTATATATGTCAATGTCAACCTCGATCTCTCCGGTTCATCGTCAGACGCTTCTGCATAAATAGGCAAATCTCATTGCTCACTGTTTCCATAAAACAAGTAGATTGAAGACTAGACCATATCAGTCAAATTAAACTTCGTCTTAACTTGTTACTTACTGACAGTTTAGTAGCTGAACGATTAAAATAGCTTCAATGGCGTTGAGCTACTACTCTTTGGTGTTATTGCTGCTTGCACTTTGGGCCCCACTGGCCCTAGTCATGGCCGGCGACCCCGACATCCTCACCGACTATGTCATCCCGACGAACGGCAACCCCATGAACATCACCGGCGACTTCTTCACGTTCACCGGCTTCCGCAAGGTGTTCAACACGAGCAGCGCGCCGGAAGCGCACAACTTCACGGTGACCAAGGCCACCATGGCCGAATTCCCGGCGCTCAACGGCCAGAGCGTGTCCTACGCCACGCTCGTGTTCCCCCCGAGCTCTGTCAACCCGCCGCACACCCACCCCCGCTCCGCCGAGCTCCTGCTCGTCGTCGACGGCGCGCTCTCTGTCGGCTTCGTCGACACGACCAACAAGCTCTACACCCAGGACCTGGCCGCCGGCGACATGTTCATCTTCCCCAAGGGGATGGTGCACTTCCAGTTCAACCAGGGGACGCCGCAGCCGGCCATGGCGCTGTCGGCGTTCGGCAGCGCGGCCGCTGGGTTCGTGTCCATCCCCGTCGACGTGTTCGGCACCGGCATCGACGACGCCGTGCTCGCCAAATCGTTCAAGACCGACGTGGCCACGATCCAGAAGCTCAAGGCGAGCCTGACTCCGCCCAACAAGGCCTAATTAAGCTTGCTACTCTTCTCTCGCCATTGTCGTCGTCTTGTTAGTTGAATAACACCAAGCAATGCAGTGCAACGCAAGCGTGCACAGATGAAATGCTGCAAGGTGTAGTGTGGCCGTGGGAATAATCCTCGAATCGAATGTGCTATATATATCAAATATATATTTATGTATGTTTTTTACTTGAGTTGTGATAATTGAAAACTTAATTTGATTGAGATATGTCAAAATTGAAATTTTCTTTTCCCTTTCTTTTTTGAGTCGGCGATTGTTCTATTCTTGTTTCAAGTAGGCATGACTAATTAAATACCGCATGTGTGTTCTGGGCGCACACTTTTTTTCTTTTTAGTACCACTTCCATATGAAACTTTTCACTTAAAACCATATAACTTTCAAGTTAAATCATACGAAGCTTTCAACTGCGGCCAGAAACTTTCATTAAAAAACATTCACCTCAAACTACAAATTGTACAGTTTAAATCCCCAACAGCATTGTCCTGGAGTTCTTAACGTTGTAGTGATGTGATTAAGTTGGTGGTAGTTCTATTATGACTTCATTACAAAATCTATAGTTTTGTGATTCTCTATCTTAAATTTATAGTTTCATGATAAATTTGATGTTAAATATGTAGTTTTGTGATAGTATTTGTTGTTTTGCGAAATTTTTTTAAAAAAACAAAGACTAGCCAGTAGTTGTTGCGCACATGCACTTGGTAGCTGCTTAATTACCTCCAATTTATTTGCGTTTGGGAACCGATGGATAATCATGCTTCTTGCATGGTGCACTGCTGATGGAAAAGGCTAGGTGTAGTACACACAAGAATTAATAAGAACACTAAACCCAAATGCCTTGGAAACTCGATCGATTGTTTTATGTATAGTACACAAATGCAAATGCATAGTCTATATATACAGCAGGAGAGCTAATCAGACAACAAATTAATTAAGACCAAATGTTGTAGTTGTTTCCGAAGCGAGCAAATATATGGCGGCACAAGGCGCCGGCGAATATACTACACATGGCAGCTTGATCAAACTGGTCCAGTAATTAGTATTTCAACAATGTTTGTACACTGGGGGTCTGGACTGTTAGCTGTTCCGAATGACAACGTACGCACGCATGTATGCATATGCTCTCATATATGAACGTAGTAATATATTTGTGAAACGACCTAGGAAACGAAGGAAGCAACTTTTTACAGTCTCATCTTTTCGCTTACATGTATAAACCTAGGTAACGTTTATTAGCGATTAAAAATAAAAACTTTATGTATGTTCCCAGTGATTTAAAAATCAACGCTCAAAAATAAACTACGATAAAAAATCAAATTATCTTCAAAATTTAAAAATTAAAATTTAATTTTGATTGTGGTTAATTAATACTAAGCTGAAGAGCAACGATAAAGTTGTTTACATACATGACAACCCATGCAGCATGGTGACAGCTTTTCCTAAGCCGAGCCGGCGATTCTACGCACATAAATACCACCATCTCGATCGCTCGTTCATCAATTTGCGGCTGCATCCACCTCGATCGATCGATCGCACACTAAACAACCGAGCTAAGAAACGATGATGATGATGGCGCCATCGTCGCCCAGTAGCCTCAGCCTCGGCGTGCTGCTCCTGCTCGCCGCGATTCTCTCCGCCGGCGCCGCCGACCCGGACATCCTCACCGACTTCGTCGTGCCCAACAACACCGACCCGTCCGGGATCGACGGCGGCTTCTTCACCTACAAGAACCTCGTCACCGGCAACTCCGGCGACCCGGCCAAGCTCACCGTCACCAAGGCCACGCATGCCGAGTTCCCGGCGCTGCTTGGCCAGTCCGTCTCCTACGCCGCCCTTGTCTTCGGCGCCGGCACCGTCAACCCGCCGCACATCCACCCCAGGGCGTCGGAGCTGCTCGTCGTCGTGCAGGGCCCGCTGCTGGTGGGGCTCGTCGACGCCGCGCGCAACGGCACCGTGTACACGCAGACGCTGCAGACCGGCGACATGTTCGTCTTCCCCAAGGGCATGGTGCACTTCCAGTTCAACAATGCCACCGACGTCGTCGCCCGCGCCTTCTCCGCCTTCGGCAGCGCCAGCCCCGGCACCATCTCGCTCCCCGCCGCCCTCTTCGCCACCGGCATCGACGACGCCATCCTCGAGAAGTCCATGCACACCGATCAGGCCACCGTCGACGAGCTCAAGCAAGACCAGGCGCCGCCTTCGCCGGGGCCCTCGCCGTCCTCCTCCGCCGCAGCGGTTTTGTTGCCGTCGCGCTGGGCCATCACGCTGCTGCTTTGCTTCACAGCCTCCTACTTTCACTTCTTGTGAGCGAACCTGAACCTGAAGCTGATAGTTGTGTGTTTTCATCAAAGCATCGCCACTGTCGATCTGTTGGTCGCAAATAAAATGAATGTTTAATTCTGGCATGTTTTCTGAAATCCTAATCATGTTTAATTCCTGCTGTAATGTTTATGTAATACTGTAATGTAAGTGCTCTCCAAAATAAACGATGAGTACTGCTTAATTTCCTTCTGATCGGTGCAGATTCTTTGCTCGAGTCGTAGACAGTAGAGTTGACACACACTCATCAAACAATACAGCAGATGCGTTTCAACCTGCAGACTGTACCACAAGAGTTGTAGCCAGTAACCATTTGACAAACACAAGTCACACGTAGTAACTGAGATAGCCCAGTTATTATAAACTTACAAAATTGAATTCAGATCTCAGCATGGTAGGAACCACAAACAACAATATGGGCAAACTACAAAGGCACAAAAATTAAGGGGCCATATAACCTTGACTTTGTAGTCAATTATGTCATCAAGATAAGCTGGAGTACTCTCCAGAGTAACCAAGGTTAACATACAACAGGAAAAACAGAAAGTTCGACATACAACAGGAGGCATTACACTACAACAAAACTTAAACTCTGATTTTCCTGTTGATTTCAATGATTCACGGAAATGATAGCTCAGGCTCTAGTTCTTGATCTTCTTCTTGGGCCTCAGCTGAAAGGGCAAGAGTTTGAAAGCACGTTAGATGCTACAGTAGATAAGACGCATTTAGGTGAGGATATAGAATACTTGTGCTTGAACAAGCTATACTAAACTTGGTTGAGATTTCAAGTGCAATTTCTCAGAACAGTATTAACAAAAATTCACAAATCTAAGGCTGATGTAAACCTAATATGCTCAACACACTACACTACTTCAAACATAATTAGAGCAGCAGACTTGCACCGCTCTTAATTGCAAGGGACAATACGAATTCTAAAATCTAATGGTGCCCTTAGCTGTTGCACCTATTACTAAAGAACATTGGTGACAAGTAAACAGCAAATCTAAATCACTTGCTTGTATAGAACAATGATAATCACCTGGTTGCTGTGGCCGCACTTCTTCTTGCGGCAGTTGACAGCCCTGGGGTGCAGCCGAGCATAGCACCTGCAAGAAAACAGTCAAAATGTATTCACACGCCGAACTCAGTCTACTCAAAAAGGGAGCAATATCAGGAAAACAGATGCAGCACTACTGTGCCTGTAATACATAACGGTACTACTGACATAACACAAGCAAATGACACTAACTTTCTGGCAAGGCATTATACAGGCCAAGCATCAGAGCAAAACACAGCGAACAAATGTTTTGAATTTTACTAGATTGGCAGGTCAGAAAGTAATCATGCCTCAAAAGTTTTAGATCATAAGGTGAGTTCACACATCTAATTGATTCATCATCCCAGCCAATCTGCTAATTTCCACCTGCATACTACATGGAACTGCTGGACACAGCAACAAAATACTTGATGATAGAACTTAACAAAAGAGTCATTCATACCTAGCAACAAGATAACACAGGGTATATTAATTCAATGAAATAATACATCCTA